>PISW01010956.1:0-44832 GCA_004023785.1 Mungos mungo
AAGATTTCCTGCCATTCCTTCCTGGCCTGCCAAGTTTCATTAGATAGGTTTGTAACCACTCTGATAGGTTTCCCTTTGTATGTGAGGACCCTTTTCTCCCTAGCTGCTTTCAGAATTCTCTCTTTATCTTTATATTTTGCCAGTTTCACTACAATATGGCGTGCCGGAGGCCGATTCAAGTTACGTCTTAAGGGGATTCTTTGTGCCTTTTGAATTTGAATGTCTATTTCTTTTCCCATATTTGGGAAATTCTCAGTTATAATTTGGTCTAGTATCCCTTCAGGCCCTTTCTCTCTCTCTTCCTCTTCAGGAATTCCTATGATACAGATGTTGTTCCGCTTGATTGTGTCACTCAGGTCTCGAATTCTCCTTTCCTGATCCTGGATTAATTTCTCTCTCTTTTTTTCAGCTTCTTCTTTTGCTAGAACTATATCTTCTAATTCACCTATTCTTCTCTCTGCCTCGTCAATCCTTGTGGTGGCTGCCTCCAGTTTGTTATTCACCTCACCTATAGCCTTTTTTAACTCATCAGTTGATTCTTTGATGCTTTTTTCAACCCCAGCGATTAATTTTATGACAAGTTTTTTAAATTCTTGATTCGGTATGTTGTCTTGGTCTGTCTTGAGCAGTTCTGTGGCTGTGACTTCCTCTTGGAGGTTATCAGGGGAGAGTTCCTTCGTTTTGTCATTTTTGCTAGGTTTCTGTCTCTTGTCACCTTTAGAAAGCTCGTTGTGCACTGTGCACCTATTAATATTTCTCTGTTAAAGGAGGCTTATTGACTGTCCAGGGCCTGTTGTTTTAGGAAATATTCTTTTACTGGTGTTTCTCAGTTTCTCTTGTTGTGCCTTTGAATATTTTATTTCCCTACTCAGCGGTATTTGGGACTCGCTGTCATGCACACTTTGGCTTCTTTCTTGGTGTAGCCCTAAGAAGGAAAACAGACAGACACACACAGAGGGAACAGTAACACAGAAATGCACAGATGAATCAAACAAACAAACACATTAACAGGGGGAAAGAAAATAGAGAGAATGGAGAGGAAAGAGACGAAAAGAGGAAAAGAAGAAAGGAAAAAGAAAAAGAAGAAAAAAACAAAAAAAAATTAAAGGGGGTCAGAGACAACAAAGGACAGTGGACAATCTAAAAGTGTATGACCAGTTGAGGGGAGAGATGGGGATGAGATATATTCTCCTATATGAAGAAGAAAAGAAGAAAAAAAAAAGGGAAAAAGGAGAAAGGAAAATAAGGAGAAAAAATTTTTTAAAATTTAAGTAAAAAAAAGTAATAATAATAAAAAATACCTACAGAAAAAAACGAAAAGAAAAAAATGAAGAAGAAAAAGAAAAAAAATTATTAAAAAAAGCAAAAACAACAACAACTAAAAAAAAACAAAAACAAAAATGGCAGCTCCCCTTTTGGATAGGCGTGGTTTGATGTGGTAGGTCTTGGAGGCTGCTCTCAGAGGCTCCGCCTTGGTGCCTGCAGAGATTAGATAGGCAGGCGTCAAGCCAAGCTTTGCTAAACTATGAACTGTAGGCCACTCTAATGAGTCCGATCTCCTTTTGCTGTGGTTGAGCCAAATTGTATTTTCAAGGCCCGCCTCGGTTCAAAGTTCCAGTCCATGCACTTTTTATGCTACCACAGATGAGATGTTTTTGTTTTGGTTGCTGGCTTCTTAGGGGGAGGAATCAATTTGTCTTGGCTCAGGCTGGGATTTAGGCTGCCCCTGCCTGGGGCGAGATGCACAGTAGGAGGTGATGTGGGTATGCACCTTCGCAGACCCAACCCCTGGTGGGCATTAGCGTTGGGGGAGGAGTGAGGGCATAGCTGTTGCCTGAGGCAGCACTGGGAGTTGCTGGAAATGAGCTGGGAGCCCCTGCAGCCTGCAGGCGCACCCAGGTCTCCACCGCCACCAACTCTCTGCAGGGATCATGCAGAGGTGGGGGCTATCTTTTTCCCCTGTTGGCACCCGGGATTCAGGGCCTGCGTGGCCAATGCTGGGGGCGAGATGCACCGTGGAAATGAGGTGCGTGCTCCCACTCCCAAAACCGAGATCGAAGTGAGCACCCCTGACACCGCCGCTGCAGTGGTGGCTGACTCCTTGCCAAGATGGCGCTGGGCTGGAAGCTGTTCCTTCCCTTGTGCCAACTGGGTTCGGGATTTAGGCCACCCAGCAGTTATCTGTGGAGTGAGCTTCTCCAAGCGCAGTTAAGCGTTCTTTACCTCTTCCCCAGAGACAGTACTATGAGCGTGTTCAGTCTCTCTGTCTCTTCCCTTTGTCTCTCGGTCTCCGCGCGCTTGCCCCGCGTTGGGCTGGGGCTGCCACCTCCCCTGCCCGTCTCGGGCTGGCCCGTTTTCCAATCTCCCCAGTTCGCACTCACTCACTCAGGTATCCTTCAGGTTCTCTTCCTTCTGGAGTCCGTATTTTCTCCTTCCGCTCTTGCAGATGAGAGTAATGTCTTTCTCAGTTCGATTGATAGGGCAGACGAAGTTTACAGAGCTCCCTTCCTCTCCGCCATCTTGGCTCCTCTTTGAGTTGTTCTTTGTCTTATTTGTTTGGGGTTTGCGTTGGTGTTATTTTGTTTGCTTGAGTTTATTTTCTTCTAAAGCCTGTAAGATTTAATAGATGGAGGCAGAGATGGGAGGAAAGAGACTACGTTATGGAGCCTTTATTGGAATCTTTATTGGAATCTGCAATTACCGGGCGAGGTCCCATGGCCCAGGGAGTAGAGAGTCAGGGAAGTCGCGCCTGATAGGCGATGGGCGGGAGGGGGGGGGTGTTTATGGGCGATGGGTGAGGGGTTTGATCTTGGGAGGGCAGATTATCAAATAAGGGGCGTGGCGGGATGGAATAGGTTGTCTCGTCTGTCAGGGTGATGGGAAGCTGGAGCTTCATGATTGGCTGCTTCCAAATGGGGCAGGACATCCCAGGTCTGCAGGTGAAGGGCAGGGAGGTCGTCTGTGCACGTGTTCTCCTCCAGCCCCCGGAGAAATGGCCGCTTGGTCGCCATCCCAAGGTGACTCCCAAGGTGACTCTTACATTCTGACCTTTTTGGTGTTATGGGGTGACGTCAAGTCTCTGGCTACTTCCTGCTGAGTTTGGGGCGACGTTATGATCGGGGTCTGTGGTCAGAATGGGAGAGTATTGGCGAGCCAGCAGCAGGTGGGTGGCGGTCCGGTTGGTGAGTCTTGTCATCTGCTCCTGTAAAAAATTGGAAAAACAATGGAACAGGCACGGCCCCAGTAGGGCTATGAGGAGGAATGAGATTATGGGTTGGGCCAGGTGGACAAGAGGCTAATTAATCATAGAGACCAGTTGAAGAGGCTTTCATACCAATTTTGGTTTTTTGCCTCCTTATTTTTGCTCTTTCTTATAGATGGCCGTGAACCACGGCTAAGATTATCTTGTACATTTCTTGAGCTATTGGCATAGAAGCAGCATTGTTCCCCTAAAGCCTGGCATAGCCCTCCTTGGTGTAATGGTAATAAGTCTAACCCTTGCCTGTTTAGTAACACCATTTCAGCAAAGGAATCCAAGGAGTGTTGTAACTGACTAATAGAGCTTTCTGGCTCGGCTAGATCAGCGTCAATGGCCTTAGTTAATACATCCTTTAGATAGGGCCTGATCGTGCTGAAGCTTTTTAAGGAACAAAACAAATTATAACTCTGATGTAAGGTTAGGAATAATGGGAGGGGGTCGTCCAAACAATTTTATAAGGAGTAAGGCCTAGGGTTTAAGGTGAATTTTACCCTGTAAAGGGCCTAGGAAGGAGAGTTTATCCAATGTCCGCCAGTCTCCATGGTTAATTTGGTGAGGGTCTCTTTGTAGAGTTCCTGTTGTAGCCAAATCGGTGGGCCGTCTAGTGGCCACTTGAAGACCCCCCATTAGAGTCTGGCGGTAGAGGCGTAAGCTCCCCTTTTACCTTTTGCTATGTTAAAATTCCATGCCCAGATCAGAAGCAATTAATACCAACAGAACATAATCAGGAACTTTTGCTGTTGCCCCCAGAAGGCTGGGACAACACTTGCCAGTCCGATGGCAAAGAGAAAGGACAGTTTATTTTACTGGACCGATGATTCCTCAGGCTTCTGCCGTGCTAGACTAGCCGGCTTCCGGGGTGTGGCTGGAGCAGGGCTGGAAATCGCTGGAGTCAAGAGTCTTTTTGAAGATCAGTTCCAGCTGATCAACTGGATCTGGATCACCTTATCAGGTTGAGGGTTTTTTCTGAGTTGGTCCACTTAACTCCAGAGAGATACCTGAAACTTTAATAGGGGCTGAACTTTCTGTTTAGTTGCATATCTGTGAATTTCACCTTTAAATCTTTTGAAAAGGTGTGACCCCCATTTTAGATATCATTCTCACAGACTAACAAGTCTGAGATCCAACAACAAATATTCAAACGCACTAGAATTAGAATTACATTTACAGTAGTGCACTGTTGAAACATAGTTTTTCTCTCTAAAAAACCTCTATTATCAGAGAGAGACCAATGCCTTTGTAGAACGAGTTCAGTCTTAACAACCCTGCATAATTATTTACATAAGCTCAGCAAGAATAAAGATTGTTCATCAGGACTTTATAAGGCTTGCTTTGCTGGGTCCTTTTATAAGGAATCTCCAGGTTGGACTTAGTAGCCGCTCTGGGCCAGAAGCCGAGCCAAGCCAGCACTTTCCATCTGACAGGCCTGCAATACCTGCTGAATTGGGCAAACTCCTCTTCCTGAGGCTCCCAACATAAGCTGAAGTTCCCATACCTGCCAGGAAGTGACCTTCTTTACTCACCTGGGGAGGCTGCTGGGAACTCTGTGAGCAAGGTATCCAGTCAACATTTCCACGAGGCATTACGGCTCCATGTTCCATAAAGTCAACCTTAGTTCCTTAAAGCTGTCAGGTCATCTCTGAGCCTATGCCTGACTCTCGAATAGGACCTTCAAGTCAAAGCTTTGGTCAAACAACCAGTATTTCCAATCGGTGTTCTATATAAAATGAACAGATTCTTATTGAACTTATGCAAACAATTGTAATTGCCATGGAAAAGAAAACTCACTGTGAGTTTTTGAATTTCGGACGGTTTAGGTAGAGAGAAAAGATAAATGCTTCGGTAGAAACGACATTTGATCAGGTTGAAGGCAGTTTTTTGGTACAACAGTGTTTTTAAGTAACCTGGCATTCTAAATAAAAGGGCCGAATTGCGTAAGGCTTTTTACCATTTAACTCCTGGGAAGTTTGTTAAGACCTTAGGAAGTTATAAATAGAATTACGGATTATTACAAATCTGAAGACTCTACTTATTTAATCAAAGTGGCAATAAAGGATCTTATTTGCCTTTGGGATCCTTCAGCAAAACCTAACTTTTTAAATCTCAGAGAAGTTTTAACTAAGCAATCAAAGACCTGATAAAGATAAGACCTAAAACTTTGGCCTTCTTGGCAGACAAAAGAGAAACCCTTCATTTACATAATCTTATCAAGAACAGCCCAAGTGTCCAGAAAAACTTGTCTTTTGAACTGAGAGTAAAGCAGAATTTTAACCCTATACCAATATACCTTTAAAATTTTATTTATCTCAACCTCACACATAAAATTCCTTTTCAGTGATTTCCTTTCACAAACCTTCTACAACTTTCCTTTCCCTTAAACTTTGTCCCAAAGCCATTTCTTTCCAAACAACCCATCTCATTTAGGACAAAATTACTTTCTTTTACCCTCAAAAAATGCACTTTCATTTCTTATATCTTTCTTACATATCCCCAATTTCCTGCCTATAGGGTCGCTTTTCTTATTTTCCCACCAGCCTGAACCTTTAGTCTCCAATTGAGGACTTAGTGACCAACTGAAAGGTATTTATATTAGAGCTTTTCTTGGGTGGTAAATTTATGAACCAATTGAGTACAAAGCAGGTTTTTAACAGTTTTAAAGATGCCTAGTTGTTTTGCCACGAGTCAAAAGCACAAGCATCTACGGACCTCATCCTGCACCAGTATACCAATCACTAGTTGTAGGTCGTGCTTCGGTTTTGACCTGGAAATTTGGTGCAAAAAATCTGACTTCTGGGGTCCTTTGTTTCTTATCACTTAGGGCAGAGGGAGAAGCTGGCCTTGCCTGAGACCTGAGCAGTTATGCAGGCTGGCTTTTCCCCACCCAGGCGGTACAGAAAAAGGATGGGGGAAGGGAGTGCAAGAGGAGAGGCTTCCCAGGGGGCAGAGAAGGAGAATTTCCAGTTTAAAATTTTTCTTCAATTATGGCTGTTAACCTGAGAAATGAATGAGGGAGAAGCCCTCACATCTACAAGGCAGAGGAACACAGAGAGAGAGTCAGTGTCACCTTCAGTATGATTTTATCTCAGCCAGACCAGTAAGGTCTCCTTCTCTGCACAGTCCCAATCCCATGTTCTCTGTGGTGGTGTCACAAACACAGAGAAAGGGGTAGGGGTGCCCCCCTCTAATGAGGAGACCAGTCAGACACTCATCTGGCCATGTCCCAAAGGAACTTAGGTGATGCTTAGCCATAGCGGTCTCAGCATTGTGACTAACGATCGGAAGCTGTTCCAGTGCTGCCACAGACACTCGGCAGGCTTGCCAGTCTGAGTTGCACATTCACATTCACCTACACATAAGACCAGAAACAATGACAATGACAACTGGACAAAACGGGTGCAGAAGTGGCCACAAAACAAGTGTTTACAGGTTTACTAAAGGGCCCGACTGACGTGTCGGTATGGCCCCGGGGTGGGAAGTCGTGTCTCCAGACCTCCATTTAATACCCCAGACAAAAGCACATGTGCATTCAAAATTTAGATGATAAACTCTAGTTTACCTCCGGAGGTTTAGACAGGTGACTCTTACAGATTACTGGCGCCATTTTCAAGGTGGAAGGGAAGACAAGAGTGTCTTCCCGGCTCCCAAGATCTAGATGACTATGGAAGTGCACTTTGCTCTTAGCCTCCGAGGATGGGAGGAGGCAATGAGGCATATTACATTCAGGTAGGTACAGAAACAGAGAGTGGGAGGGGAAGGCAGAAGAGGCAAGGTTAAGATTATAGGAGCCCTCTGGGGGTTATCAGTCCCAGAGACTGTCGGCCAGACCAGCTGGCAGCGTTTTTGCAGTCAGGATAGCTTGAGGTTAAAGCCATAGTTCTTTCCTCTTTTCCTGAAACTGGAGAAGTTATTTAATATGCATTTAAGGAGGGGGAGGGGCCTCGGAGTTGTGTCTCGGTTTCTCCTGCAGCGGTAGGATCCTAGGAGAAAGAAAAGGTTTTAATCAAGGTGAGGGTGTGTGGCCATCTAACGTTGAAGGTTGGCCATTCGTTCCTGGAAAAGACAGAGACCTTTTTCTTTACTTTAAGCCTAAATCCGTCAGCTCTTTCCCTAACGTCCTTGGAATGGTTTGAGATTAAAGTCAAGGGGTAGTTTGAGTCTGTCCCATAGCGTCAGTCCAAACAAATCAAGACAACACACAACAAGACTAGAACAAGGAACATGGGAACCAGGCCTTCTGGCCCGTGGAGGCAAAACCGAGAATGAGAGGATGGCCTTACCCCGCGCTGTGGGTTCTCATGGGGCTCTTGTATAATTTCTGGGAGCTTATTAAAATTAACAGACTTATTTGGGGCTGCTCGCATGCCTATGGCCAGGTCCCTGTTGCCAGCAATTCCAATTAGGGTCGGCAGCCGGTATGGCCTTTGTCCCAATAGGCTCAGTAATATGAATCTGGTCTGTGTGGTCGCGAGCAGCTTGCCTGGATTTGTTTCCTTTCCTCTGAGGTTAAGGTAGAGGTCGGGATTACATGGATATTATGCCAGGCGAGATCATATGCTTGGGCCAAATATTGGAATTCCTTTATGAATTGCGAGGGTCCAAGGAGAATAACCCCAGGCGCTTTTTATGGCCAACAGGTCTGGTAGGAAAAAAGGCACATGAACCTCAAGAAGCTCCTCTGCGTCCGCCATTTCCCTGAAAGGTGAGATGGCTGGCGCGGAGGCATTTTAAGGCTGTTGGTGAGTGCAGGTATGAGTGGTGATAGGGGCTGCTGAGGAAAGGCCAGGTCCTGGGAGGAGAGATGGCAGGAGGGGGGACGGTCCCCGGAGGAGAGACGGGAGGGGCCGTAAGATCACCCTAGGGGTCAGAGGTCAGGGAGGAGGGAAGCAGGGATTCAGGCGGTAGGGGGTTGGGAAGTGTCTGCCAAGAGGTGGCAATGCAGATCCAAAAAAAGCCATAACGTAAGGAATCTCTGCCCATCTGCCCTGCCTCCAGCAGAGAGACTTTGGAAATCGAGGGACCCTTCTGGAGGCCACTGAGATTGGTCATCTAGCTTATAAAGGGGCTGCACGGTAGTGCAGAAACGGACATGACGGTTACGGGGAGGTCATTAGCATAACCAAGAAGTGGGAAGTTCTTTAGAAGGCATTGTAAAGGGTGAGCACTGGTTTTGCGAGTTCTGGCTTAGATGGGGGAGTTCCCATAATATCCGGCCTAAAGTCTCAGGACTGAAGCAGGCGTCCCTGTGTTCAGACACGAGACTCAGAACGGAGAATTGGCTCATCCTAGGGTCGAGGACGTCTCCCCAACCCAGGAGGCCAGAGCAGATATAGCTGCTGGGACTATATACCGCCGGAGTAGCCCGTGGGGCTACGACGGAGGGGTTATCCTGACGCGGCCGCGGTTTAGGACAGGGCCCCGACGGAGGATCGGATAATCGGGGAACTCACCCAATTAGTTGGTGGGGTAGGTTCGGATCCTGGACCAGAAGCTCCACAGGAGGGCCCCGGCCTTTGGGGCAGTTTCCATTTTCAGCACCAAGGTTAGATCCCAAATCGGGGAGGAGAGAGCTCAGCTAGCTGCTGAGCTACTATCTCCTCCCGGGTTTTGGCACCAAATGTAAGATTTAATAGATGGAGGCAGAGATGGGAGGAAAGAGACTACGTTATGGAGCCAAGAAAGCCTTTATTGGGATCTGCAATTACCGGGCGAGGTCCCATGGCCCAGGGAGTAGAGAGTCAGGGAAGTCGCGCCTGATAGGCGATGGGCGGGGGGGGCGGGGGGTGTTTATGGGCGATGGGTGAGGGGTTTGATCTTGGGAGGGCAGATTATCAAATAAAGGGCATGGCGGGATGGAATAGGTTGTCTCGTCTGTCAGGGTGATGGGAAGCTGGAGCTTCATGATTGGCTGCTTCCAAATGGGGCAGGACATCCCAGGTCTGCAGGTGAAGGGCAGGGAGGTCGTCTGTGCACGTGTTCTCCTCCAGCCCCTGGAGAAATGACCGCTTGGTCGCCATCCCAAGGTGACTCCCAAGGTGACTCTTACAAAGCCATTTTAGATTTACATTTGCAACTCAAGATATGCACATGTGCAATTTTAGTTATCCTTTTATGCCACAGCTAGCTTTGCTCAGAACTAAGCCAAGTTCTGGAGTTCACATTTCTTATGATGAAGGGTCTAGGTATTGTCAGGAATCATACACTAGGAAATCTCAACATCAGGAAAGGGTCCAAGAAATTTTTCTAGATCTCTTCTGTGGCTCTCTGGAAGTGTGTGAGACCAGATGGGGATGGTACGGCCATTGTGTCTGTTGTATGGTGGCAGGCTCATACTGTCGTGTGTCCACATACATAGCTCCTCTCAGTTTTCTGAGGATGCAGCGGGGGGGGGGGGTATGTTTGAAGGGCCTTTTCAGATTCTCTTGGCTTTCTCTTCCTTCACACACTTCCCAGCTTGCTTAGCCTTAATTATAGCTGTTTGTTGTGCATATTTGCCCGGGTCAGTTCCCACTTTGCCCCGTGACTTATGACTGCCTGCTTATTCAGAGTTCTTACATATTACTGCTTTTGGACACAGACAAAACACTGCCTACTGGACATGAGGCACACCTTTTCAGTAAGCTCCCAAGGTGGTACACTTTGGAATTGGAGGTAGCTAACTTCCTATGGAGAAAACATTCTAAGGAGCCATGCAGATAAACATGATCTTTCTTTTTCTTCCCTTTGAAAAACTTCCCTATAGTTTCTCTTTGCAGTTTGTCCAGAAATGTCCTTTTTCATTGAGTGGAGACCTTTGCTTAGAAAATAGTTTATTATGAAGGCACAACCAGTATGGGACCTTGAAGCCATTTCATGGTTTGGCTCCCTTCCTTCCCTACTTTATGTACTTCCTTTCTCTTGCTCAGACATCCTGCCAAATCTTTGGGGTGTTCAGGAACTGATTTCGGTGAGGGTTGGTGTTGATTTCCTCCACAACACCAAGTAGTTCTTGGATACCAGCTGGGCATCCTACAGTTCAACTCACTTCTGACACTGTCTACTTGTTTCATATCTCTTAGGTTAAGTGTTCAGTCCTACAAGACTGCCCCCCATGGACACTTCAGCCACCAGTCCGAAGTCTGGGCTTCTGACCAAACGCCTGTAGACTGGAGGTTCCAACAGCTCTTACCTTAGGTTTCAGATGCCAATAGTGAGTCCAGGTTATTACCTGTGCTTCTCATCAACCAGATATAAGTCAGAGCTTCCCACAACCCCCTCCTTCTTTGGGTTTGATTAATTTGCCAGAATGGTTCTTGAGCTCAGAGAAGCATTTTACTTACTAGATCACAGGGTTATTATAAAAGATATAACTCAGAAGTAGGAAGATAGAAGAGAAGGAAAGGATAAGGGATGGGGAGAGGACATGGAGCCTCCCTCCCCACTCCTGACAGTTCCATGTGTTCACCAACCTGAAGCCCTTGAAACCTAATCTTTTGGGTTTTTTATGGAGGCCTCATGATATAGGCATGACTGCTATTAACAAATGATTTACCCTCCAGCCCATTTCCCCTCCCTGAAGGTGGGCAGATGAGGAGGATCTAAAATTTCTAACCTAATCGCATGTTTGATAGTCCTAGCAACAAGCCACTGTCCCGTCCCTAGGTGCTTCCAAAACTGACCTCATTAAGATAAACAAAAGACACTTTTATAGTTCTCATTGCTTAGAAAACTCCAAGGTTTTTAGTAACTCTGTACCAGCCTTGGGGACAAAAACAAAATATTTTTTTATTTTAAATCACAGTATCACACAAAGAAAGCATCAATACTCATTCCTCCCTCAAGCTGGTTTTCTAGAAAATTTTAGCTAAGTCCTTCTATATTGTGAAGAACTTAACCTGTAGGCTTCCCTATGGTGCTGTAGATAAGAAACTTGAAAGGAAGGTCAGGATTAGCATCTGCACTCAAGTGCAAACTCTGGTTCTCTTCTTTTTATTCCTGTTCCCACCCTCACTACAGTCCAGTAAGGGTATTTCTCTTTTTTCCTTCTCAATTCTCTTATTGTATCTTGAACCTATAAATGTTTTCTTCTTGGGGTACTGGGTGGGTCAGTTGGTTGAGCATCTGACTCTTGATTTTAGCTCAGGTCATGATTTCACAGTTTGGAGATCAAGCTCTGCATCAGGCTCTGCATTGACAGCACAGAGCCTGCCTGGCATTCTCTCTCTCCCTGTCTCCCTGCCTCTCCCCTGGACATACACACACTCACTCTCTCTCAAAAAAAAATTTATTTTCTTGTAATGAAATCTGGGTCTTGCAAGTGAATGAATTGTTCTCCAGACTATTATTTTTTTTCCAGACTATGATTTCCTATAAGCACTTTTAAAAACCTTTTTGAAGGTCTAGTCCAAGAAATTAATTTTTTGTCCCCATATGCACCACCTTCTTCTTTCCTGATCGATGGACAGAACTGGCTCCATGTGTTCCAGGATCATATTGCAGCAGAAAATTTTCTGGAAATAAAAACCTTATTCAGTGGAAATCATCCAACAGAGGAATGAAAAATAATGTGTTATATGTATTCAGCAGTTACAAAGAGTGAAATAGACATAACTATCTTTGTCTTAACGTAGACATATCAACCTTTAATGTTTAGTAGAATTGTTTCTAAAGAGAGAAATACAAGTTTAGCTGTATGATGGGTTCATGGACTTTTTAAAACACTATTTTCTCAGTGTCTGAAAGGGCTCATATTTTTTTAAAAAAGAAAAAATTAATCTCAATTTAATATTCAATATATTCTTCTTTATAGATTATATATTTAACTTGGGAGCAAAATTGTTAACTCTTGAGCTGGATCCTTTATACAATTGAACTATTTAGATCACTAAATAGGTGTTATGCAGGTGATAGTTTCTTTGTTTATTCATCCAGTACACATTCATCAAATGGGGGTACAAGGATGACAGAATGTGTGTTTGCCAACGTAGTTGTGCTTGGGTATATAAATAACAAAACAGACATTAATTCTGTAACATTTTACCTTAAAAACATGTAATGCGTATTTCAGTGAATCTCATTTTGTATTAGTTTTCCTGCTCAGTTTTTACATACCTTAAGTCACTAGTATTTTGTTCAAAATCCATAGCCCATTAGAAAGAGTCAGTTTGCAAATGTTTGGATTTTTGAAGTAGGAGAAATAAGAGTTTGTTATCTGAGAGAAAAACAAAAGAGAATTAGTCAATTCAGTTTTCACAAATAAATCACAAAAGGGTCCCCTCCGTTTCCCGAGCCTGGTCTGATGCTCAGTCATAGTCAGATCATGTGAATGTCTCTTTATGTGTCAGTCACACTGAAAAATAGGTGGTAAAGCAAAGCTGTGGCCATAGTTTCTGAGTACTTCAGTAAAGAGAATTCATTCATTCATTCATTTAAATATTTATTTTTGGTAGCGTGCAAGTGGAGAGGGACAGATAGAGGACAACAGAAGATCCAAAATGGCTTCTGCGCTGTTGCTGACAGGCTAACAGCAGTGAGCTGGAGGTGGGACTCAAACTCATAAACTAGGAGACCGTGACCTGAGCCGAGCCAGGACACTCACCCAACTGGGCCGCCCAGGCGCCCCAAGAGAACTTAATTCAATCTGCTTCTCCAGGTGAAGGAATGCTTTTCAAATAGGGGAATATTTGCCCTAAAGACCGGGGACGGCTTTGGCAACAGAGACAACATAAAGCATGCCTTCTCTTCCCTGCACCGACACCAGGTGAGAATGTGGCTAAGAGGGTGGGGTGAGTACGGAAGCAGAGTAGGTGGGTAGACGTTCCTCATGGTTTTCTCCAGGCCGCATCTTCTTCCCCGCGCCCTGAGATTCTGCTGTAAGTTACCACTAATCTCGCTTGAAGTTCAGTCAAGGGTGATGATGCAGAGGTAATGTCTGCCTCACTCTCCTCACGCTTGGGGCCCCACAAGTACAGAGACAGAAACTGGACAGGGGCGGGAGTTCCTGCCCTGAGATCAAACTGGCTTGTGGGGTGACAACTTTTACGTTACTTTTAATTTTCCTAAAGCCATGAACGACTCATTATGTGTGCATGCGTGTGCGTGCACTTGTGTGTGTGTAGTGGGAAGACACAGCCCACAGTGAGCGGCAGAGCCCTGGGAAGGGGGACGATGGTAGTGACTCCTTATTCAGAACTGTCCAAGCCCACGTATTCAACGTCAGCTGTCCAAGACTACTTATTCAGAACTGTACACCCCACCCAGCTTGGTGCTCCCACCCTCATCCCCACACTTGTGCTGCACAGCAGAAAAAGAAATCTACTCGTACGGCAGGTCATCCTTCTCTCCCAGCCTTTGTTTCTTCTCCTTTCTCTTTGAGGTATAGAAATGTGCCACTTTCTTGGCCTGATTCAGTACTCCATCATTGCTAATGGAAAGCACTTATAGGACACCTTCTCATCGAAGGAGCCTTATGAAATCCTTAAAAACAAATTTAGGCTAACCTTGGAAGAGCTTCCCTGTTGAACCTAACACCTTTCTTTCATACCAATGCTTCAGGCCAGAATGTGGCATCTTGTTTAAAGCCACTAAAAGCAGAACAAAACAAACAACTTTGAAGAATAACGATCCAGACAGTCTAACCTAATTTTCTACTATATCACTTGAAGCATACGTCAGAAAATTCAATAATCATGGTGATTTGGTTTTGGTTTTATTTTATGAAAACGTGGAGAAAAACAACATGATACCTGAAAAAGAAATGATGCCAATTTAAACAACTCTCCAATGAAGCAAAATAAAAGAATAGTGGTGTAATTAACACATTTCTTAGACTGACAAATTATACTTGTTTTTCTTACATAAATCCCAGCCTTTGCTAAGAACTTCTTAATATATACTCATGATTACTTCTTTACATAAAAGATGCAGTTTTTTTTCAAGAAAGGACAAATTTAATTTTGGCCCAGGGTGATGAAAGTTGCTAGTCCTTTCCTGTCAAAGAATTTAGGTATAATTTCTGGAGAATGATGATGATATTCTGAAAGCTGCATGGCAAACAGAGATTATTCCTGCGTTTTTAGAATAAACATATCAGTACCAGACACTGCAAGCTCTTAGGACTCTTTCTCGCTTTTGTTTTAGGAAATTCTGTCTAAACAAACAATAGCCACAGTATTGGTCTCTAATTATTCTAGGTAAATGCAATCACTGCAAAGCCTTTGTGGTTTTATTTGGAGAAGAAGTAAGCATAGCCTCTTACCTGAAAATCTAGGAGCAGCTAGATTCACCAGTGTTTGTCTCTTCCCAGGTCATTTCCCCCTGACCAGGTGAATCGATAAAAGTGTTTCCTCATTTAGACACTAGAGCAAGAATTGTCAACCTTTTTCTCGTTATAGAGAGTCAGATGGTAAATATTTTAGGCTTCACAGGCCACATGGTCTCTGTCACAACTACCCAACTTTTTTGTGCCGCCAAAGCACAGAGGCAGCTCTTGACAATATGTAAATAAATGAGCAAGGCGGTGTTCCAGTAACATTTTATTTACAAAAGCAGACTGTGGGCTGACCAGTGTTTGCTGGCCTCAACTTCAGAACGTTGGCTTATCTTCCAGGTCATCTGTCAAGTTCGCTCCATAAACAGTTGCCTAAGAAAACTGAACTCCCCACTCCTCTCATTTTGCTCTCCTTTTCCTAGATTTGATTTCCAGCCAATGTGATAACATAAGGGTGGGAAATATTTGTCACTCCGGCAAGAAACAGCCCCATATTCTTCCTGGATGGGAACATCAGTTAAATTTGAAAAACAGTTGTGAGATAAATGACTTGAAGTAATAGGCGGTTCAAAGGGGTTGACTATATAAACGTAGCTCCGATTAGGGCTGGCTTAGAAACAAGTTAGGGAACCAAGGACCGAATCACTGGTACAAGGTCATGGCTGATGCTGCTCTGGTGTTAAGTGCCAGAGATAGGACTTTTTTGCTCAATGCCGTGTGATGGAGGCTTGCATGTGCCCAGAGGCTGATGGGTAGCTGGCTCTCTGCAGGGCCACTAGGGAAAGTAAATGGTTTAAATAGGAGCTAGCACTACTTATAAGGATACTGTTACTACTTATTAAACATCTAACCTAGGCATTGTGTGAACATGATCTCATTTAATCTTCAGAGTTACTCCTTGAAGTAAATATTAGGAGCCCCCATTATGGGAAGAAAAAAGAGCTTAATGATTCCAAAGGCTTGGTTACAATAAAGCAAAAGAAGATGATGAGTTGAGGTTGTATGTTCCTGAATTAAGACACATTACAAGTGTGAATGCCGCTGTGCTATTCAGTCTGACGGTGCCTGGGACCATGACAATAATTTATTTTATGGAATCTATCTCCTAGCCCACCGCCAGAGCAGAGGACAAGGACCCTAAGGGGAAAAGACATTGCAAGAGCTCTAGGTTCAGACAAAGACATCAGCTCTATCAGTAACTAGGCAATTACATACATATTCCAGAGAGTCCATGGATTAGAGTAACCAGATGTCTCTGTCTGCCTCAGACTGAAGGGTTTTGTGGAATGTGGGACTCTTAGCACTAAAACCTGGAATGTTTCCAGCAAACCAGGAGAAGAATTATGGGTACTTCAGTGCTTGGGACTTAGCTCATAAGCAACACTGTGCCAAAGCTCCCCATGAAAACAGTGTTCAAATATCAGGAATTGTTCAGGCCATTGGCTAGCCATTGTTAAAAATTAAATTGTATAAGTTTACAATGAATTATATTTAAATAATAAATATTCAAAAGTCACCACTTTCTAATTTTTGAATAGGTTTCTCACATCTATGATTTGAGGTTGTTGTTTACTGTATACATTCATATGGTAGAAATACTACACATGGTAGGTTACTGCCCATCTCCACTCAGCGGTGCATTCAGTGGCATCATGTTGGTGGCTCGAAAGAGGAAGGGAGGTGTTCTACTGTTGGTCTAGAATGGGGGAAATGTTAGTCATGTTGGTTAAACCTCATAGTGTATGACGTGCGTACACTGTTACGTTGTGTGCAGCGTACTCTCTGAAGAGGAAACATTCTCATTGTTGGAGAACTGTTACCCTTCTCAATAAAAAAGCAGCTCCCATCATTCACTAATGAGCAGTGTTTTAGCTTAGGTCTTCATTGCTTCATTTTCATTTTACTGATTAAAGGAAATGAAATACCTACCACTATTCATGCTGCTGCACCGCGTCATCAAGTGAAACTGTATGTTGACAACAAACACAAGAGGTTGGCAGAAACCAACTAACCCATTCTAGGAGAATGAACTGACTGTGTGGAAATTACAGTGAGTGTTTACATTTTATCATCATCTACAAATGATGTGCCATCCATTTATATTAATACAATTTATGACGAACTTATGTCTCTATCTCTCCATTTCTGTAGATCTGTAGCCATATACTTTTTTTCAGAGAGCCAGTTATTAACTATTTCCCAGTATACCACTGCTCATAAATTATGGAATGTAGAGCAGCAGGAGAAGAAAAAAACAGAACCCTAGTAGGTAGTAGGTTTGAGCTTGTAGCCTGCAGGCTGCTTTGTTCAGAGATTATAGGGCACTGCGTGTAGCTAAGTTGTGCATTGCATGTGTCCAAGCAGAAAACGGTTTTACAAAACAGTCCTAATAATAATCTAAGAGAGAGCCATTTTGTGGTGCTCATCAGTCTTCCCAGGGTGCATAACTATGTCCTAAAGTGACATTTCATTGCCTGAAAGTCTTCTGTGGTTAAGTTCATTTATGTCAAGCATTTGCCACATAGGATTCCACTTAAGGAAAGGCTGAGATTATTTTGTTCATTGCTGACTCTTCAAGATGGGTAATAGCCTCTCCGTAGTTATGCAGCGGGTGCAGGCATAAATGATTGAAGGAGTGAATTCACTTTTATCATTCTTTCATAGTGCTAGATGTGATTTCTCATTTCTCAGGGTTTTCTTGGGGGGACTGGGTAATAGTAACATTGTTTTTACCATACAAACTAACATACTATCGTCCACCTAAATTAGAGCTGAGCTGCTCAGATGTTCTGCCTACCTATCTTGAAGGGTAACCAGGGGCTCGTTCTGTGGTTGGAAGTGGACTGCTTCGTGAATACAACTTCTTTATATTTTTATGTTTACACTTAAACCTCCACATTATCTTTTGTATGTTTATTGATTTTGAGACAGAGAGCGAGTGAACAAGCATGAGTAGAGCAGGGAGGGGCAGAGAGAAAGGGAGAGACTGCGAATCCCAAGCAGGCTTGGCACTGTCAGCGTGGAGCCTGACATGGGGCTCAATCTCATGAACCATGAGATCGACATTAAGAATCAAATGCTTAACAGATTGAGCCACCCAGGCACCCCCCACGTTGATCTTTTAATTTTTCTTCAAAGAGTACCACATTTTTATTATCTTAAATATCCATCAAGAGCTTTTAATGAAGTACATTAACTTTTTCTCTGTAAATATGTGAATAAGATTGGTGTTCCAATTAAATGTGCTTTATTTGTTCTACAGGAACATATAATTGGTATGTACTCCAAGATCTCATGAAGTCTAACCCTTGTTGAGAAATTTTACATAGCTACTCAGAGCACTCCCTGAATAATTTACACAGATAATAAAATATTACTCTATAAGCTTTTACATTTTAGGTAAAAACAAATAATTATTTCCTTCACCATCACCGTTTAACAACAAAAAAACCCCCCAAAATAGTGAAAATATGAAATATTTTAATGAAAAGTCCATTTCTTTATGAGGGTATTTAAGGACTAATACAAAATGTGAATTATTATTCTTAGTTTTATTATATTCCACTAAATTAATTGTAATATTTTATAGGGTTAATTAGTTACCAGTTAAGATAATATTTTAAATTCCTTGAGTGCTTTTCATTATTTTATATTTTATTTAATTACCTATAAATTAAAATTAAGTCACTAAAAAAAGGATGTGATGTGAAGTTACTGTGATAATACACTCCTGAGCCAATTACTGACATACATGATTATGAAGTTATGCAGTATTGCCACCATACTCTTACATTCTTGTTTTCTTGGTAATCTTAATCAGTGAATTTTGGAAGCAAGGTGTGTGGAGAAAGGCAGATAAGTGCTCACAAGCAGAAGTGACTTAGTTTATTCCTTGGCACAAATTCTTTTTTCCCCCGTTGCCCTGCTATGGTTAAGCACTAGATGCAGGCAACAAGATCATTTGAAAAACAAAACAAAACATTATCATTTGAGGCATGTCCCTGCTCTCCAGCAGAATTCCCTTTCACATGTTTCCGTAGAGTCCTAATTTTCGTTTTGGAGGCATAAGAATTAATGGTGCTCAACATCACACGACCTTTTGAGGTTCAAAGGTGTAAAAGTATCCTCAGCTTTCCAGTGAATCCATATGGCTAATTTTAAAGTTTCGTTAAGATTAAATAAGAATGCATCATCTTCTCATATTTCGTCTGACTGTTTTGGACTGAAAACTTGACCGGAATCATGTTTGTCTCATGGGATGAGCAGTAAATACCATTCACTCTCTTAAATAAATTGCTCAGAAAATACCAAAAGCAATGTAAACCAGTGTCTGTTAGCTTGGAGCAACTTCAATAAATGTCATAAATTTTAAGCAGAAAAAAAATAGGTTATAAAAATTCAATGGAAACTGAAAGCTTTTTTGGAAAACACTATAAAACAAAAATTTTTGCTGTTTTCTTTCTAAATACCCAGTCCTAATGAAAACCATAGGGGAAGTGTATTTATATAATGATTTCTGTATATTATAACTAAATAACCATATCTAGAACTACTTCTTGAATATAAAAAAGTGACATGTAGATTCCAGGGGGGTCATTTATTTCTATATATTTCTTAAAATGAATGTTTTAGATTTATTAAAAATTGAGCCGACTAGTAAGGCTGGAGCTAGATATATACACTTTGATAATATCTTGTGGAAAACCAAGGTGTTCTTTCTTCTGGAAATAGAACACTAAGAACTACTGAAATAATTTCTGAAGCTTTTTCATTTGTAGCATCTGCTATTCATTTCTCTGGATTTAGTTGTTATTTCCAGGACTCTCATTTCTACTTCCCAGCATCACCATCAAACCACCCTTCTTTGGAAGTAAACTCTGGATGATTTATATATATCAGAAAAAGGTAGTAATTTGCAAGAAATTTCGCAAAGAAAAATCATGGCATCATAGAAGCTGACTAATCGATTTAAATACAATTCCAACTTTCTGATTCTAAAATGGGTTGATAGAGGCATCCACAAAACCAGAACACAGTGTAGTCTGCTTACATATATTGCAAGGTTTATAAATGTAGTGTGATGTTTCTTAGCAGTTGATAGGTAAAGAAACATTTTTAATCGACTTTTAAAATTATATGCATTCCTATAGACACTTACAAGATTCCCCCTGAGAATCATGATCGTGAAATATTTAATTGTTTACTTAATTTTCTATCTGTGTGTGCATGTTTGTATCTGAGAGAGGCGAATTTGTGCATCCTATAAATGATCTTAATGATTTGATTTTATACAGATATTTTCAGTAACAGAATCAAGACTATATTGTCACAAAAAAATTTCTTTTGAGGGAAGTATTTTGCATTTTTTATTCTAATCAGTTTGAAATATTGCAAAATTTAAACAATGCTGTACCATTACAGATTAAAACAGATTCTAAACAAAGGCTGCCAAGCGTTATATTTAAAAGCTAGTCCATTCCAAAGAGGTAACCGCTAAGTGCTTTTTAGCCCAGAATCCAACCCTCTACTTCACTGTGGCTTTTTTCATTTCTAGACTTAACGCTATGTAGGCTTTGCCTATTCTTTTTTTTTTTTTTTTTTTTTTTTTTTTTTTTTTTTTTTTTTTTTACTTTGTGTATTTTGAGAGAGAGTGCAAGTGGGGAAGGGGCAAAGAGAGGGAGAGGAGGGGGAGAGGGAGAATCCCAAGCAAGCTCCATACTGTCAACACACAGCCCCATAAGGAGCTCAATCCCATGAGCAATGAAATCATGACCTGAGCCAAAGTTGGATGCTTAACTGACTGAGCCACCCAGGTGCCCCCAGGCCTTTCCTATTCTTGTCTATTCCTGCACCTCCCTCCCGGTAGCCCTCTGAGAAGCCTTCCACTTGGTCATCACAAACTCTTTTCTGTTGCAGAACTCCTTCCATACACCTTTCACTTACACTTCTCCTCTCCCCTTCCTCCTTTCTTCCTACTGATGTCACCAAGGGAAGACTTACACAGGAGGGTAGTCCTAACCCAGTAACTAATGATCTTCATCCATTATGTAATCACTCTTCATGCTAATCAGAACGTCCTCCCAATATTTTATATTGAAGAACCATAATATATCATGAGAACACAACTTCAAGTCCTTTACCAGATTTTCAGGGTAGGAGCATTATTCACACAACATTAAATTTCACAGCCACAATGCTCTGCTAATCCCATTTCTTATACAGTAAGAGCCTAAATGAGGAGTTCTCTAATACTGCCTTAGTTTAAAGTAAGAAGGAGAGAAACTTACGTAATTCTATTGCCGATTAATTTTTAGAGTACACACAACTAAAACTTTCAAAATTAAATTCCCTCTTGAAATGACTCACTCCATTCTTTCTTAATCTCTTTCTCAAGAGCTTCCATATCTGTCTCATATGTTCATTTCTTCTTGACCATATTTCATCACCTTGATGACTGCAGCATCCTCACTAATGACACATGGAATATGCACATTTTACAGTCCCTCCTCAAATCTAGTGATGCTTCATCTGAGCTATTTCAGCCATTTGCCAGCACAGCCGACCGCTGAAATTTAGAATTACTTGAAGCAATTCCACCTAAACAAATCACAAAATCTTAGTGATCACAACCAATTTAACCTGTACTTCTCATATTCTTTTATTCCTCTTTTGTTGGTTTTCTATAATTTTCCCCTACTAAGAATGTCCCATAAATTTTCAGTCCTCTTCTGGCATTTAGGTCTATCTTTACAGAAGGTTTCAGCACGTGGCTCTGTGTAGTTGTCTTAAGCCTCTCCAAATTTCTGCTCTCCTCCTTAGGTTATTTTGATTCAAACTGCTTTCTTTGGCTAACAGTCAGACTGTACTCTTGCTCGCCTGCTGTTCTGCACTTTGGGAAGATTGTTCTAGCAACACTCAGTTTCCCTTACCTCTTCATTATTTCCTCCTTTTCTAATATAGTGATCCTCAGAACCTTGCTATTCTAAAATTTTGTCAAAGCCATAAGTGATGGAAGGAAAAGAACCAGGAAAGAAAAAAAAAAAAAAGACAGCAGTAGGTTGATGTTTCTTTGGATTGTATGGCTGGATTTATATATTCCATGTGTCACTAATTTTCTTCCTGACTTAAAAGCTCACTGTATATGTAACAATATGAATCTATTTTATAAATTCTGGGAACATTTTCATTACTTTCATTAATGACAGCGATATAGTTGGCTTCATCTGTTTTTCGATAAAAGAACGTAGATGTGAATTTTGCAGAATATGGTGTTTCAGCATTATGAGCGTCATGAGGACAGCCTCTCTAGTGACCTTGTTCTCTTCCCCATTATCGTGGCAGCTGCCACAGCATTCTTTCCTTTTCAAGCTACATCGTGACAGCAGCACTGGAAAGGACTTAGATTGGAAGTGAGATAAATCTGTTTCCCCACATGACTGCGGAATAGCTTTGTATACTGGTGTTTTTATGTCCGTCCACTAATTTTTGCAAAGTGTGGAAACATAGAAGTCTGATGAATGGGTCTTCATCAGGGCTTTTTCTTTGACAATCTTGCTTTAAATATTCATTTATTTGGGGGATATACCTTAGGCTTTCCTGGGTGATCTGTTGGTAGTTTTAGGTTTCACAGTGATACAGGCAAAACAAATGAAGTGACAATTCCAGAGTAAAATTCTTTTAAGGAATTTCTTTACAGAGGCTTCAACTGTGAATTTGAAAATAATTTCTATATTAGTTACAGGTAAGAACTTAAAATTGAATACTAATTCTCTATGGACATTAATATATTTATCATTCATACATTTTCATTAGGCTTTTATTTTTCTCTAGTCACATAGTGAGTCAATTTTTTTAAAATGTATTCATAGTTTTTGTTGGATTTTGAAAGGCATGTGGTTAAGTAGAAAGTATAGTTGACTTTTTTTTTTTTTTTTGAGAAGAGATTTAAATAAGCTCAAGGCCCAACATTTTACCTGTGTTTTTGAATCCACCGATTGTGGCACAGATACGGTCGTTAGTGGCAAAACCACTTTGGGTAGAGTTCAATGTTATAAATGCTTTAGAAAGGAAAATCTTAGAATCCTCTTTCTTTGCTGTAAATTTAACAATTTATCAGGGCATTAAGAACACTTCAAAAGATGTATTGATTTTATCTTTAGAAATGGAAAACGCAATGCGAGAAGAAAAATGATTGATGCTAGTATCTGGAGCTGAAATCCACGTAATCTTCCCCTTAAGGCAAAGGGAAATCTGTACTGCAAAAGTTTTAGGGTGGTCAAATGCCTGTAAATACAGCTGAGTATAGGGTCAGCGCAAAGGGAGGAGAGTAAGAGACAAAAGGCAGGTGGGCCATGAGATAAGGAGTTGACATGGATTAATGAATGAGACGCAGGAAGAAATATGAGCTCGAAGGTGGTATTGTGTTGCATAAAGATTTATGATTAGAAATCCCAGCTTTGGGGAAAATTATTAACCACCTATTTCTGAGTATTGTTTTTTAGTGTAAAAGAGAAGGAATAAGTTTGTTGCAATGATTATACAGGTAGTGATTTAGCATCATGCTTTTTCTGGGGTTGGGGGAGGCACAATTGAGAGGATTGGTCTCAAACCATTCATTACTGATGGATGGGCCAGTGGAAGGGTTGAAGTTCTGGAGCATTGTGCTGTAAATATTTATATTTTACATTTTTAGATACTTCTCAACTCTTCATAAATTGTCATTAATTTTTTTTTCTAAATACATGTGAGTCATCTCTAATCCATTGTTTCTTTTCACTTGAAACCAAATACCCTTTTCTGTTTTCCTTTGATTAGAAGCTCACTAAATCACAGGAATCCAAAATATCATTGAGACGTGCAAAAGAAATGCTCTTTTTTATCTTTTCTCTAAAGTTTTATGAAAGTACTGGTTTTGGCCAGATGGAAAATCAATGGAAAAGCAACAAGTGAGCAAAGCAAATGTGAGACAGTAATGATCTTAGGATGAGATAACTAGTGCTGTTTCTATGGAAATCAGAAGAAAATAATATGCAAAATATATTTCAGAAAGTGAAGGAATAAATTTGTAGAGATTATGCTAATTAAAAGTAATATTTTTAGGAAGCAGAGTTTTTATTTTTATTGGACTTTTGTGAATTTCCTTTTTGGTTTCAATTTTAGCTATGCCGTGTTTCATTTCATTTATATTCTTAAGCTCTTTGTTAAAGAAGATAGTGCAAAGGTTATAAATTTTAATTTTTTCAATCATTTATAAAACAGGTTATATAAACATGCTATTTTTTTTTATTACTGGCAGTCTAAGTGGAATATCCATTGGGAAAGCAGATATGCCATTTTTCTTCTCTAAATGACAGAATATATGGCTATGAGGGCATTGGTGGAGAATATTGATAATTCTTCTTCATCCTTGTCATTGCCAACACTCCACAGTATTGATGGATTTCCACTTACTTGCTCTCTGATAAAATCCTTATAAAGAAAAATTTATTGTTACCATTTACATGTGGATTTCAGATTATCTGCCTGTAAGAAGACATCTTAATTACAGGATTATTCTCCTTCCAAAATTTACTTGCTAATCTTAGAATACTTTCATTCATTTTTTTCTGTCTAACTTGAAAAAGGGACTGAAACTTTTGGGAAAAGAATGGCTTACAGCAGTGGTTAAGAATGGTATAGTCAGATCACTCTTTCTTGTTTCTCTCCACGGAGATCCACTGTCAGTCACATCATTTACATTTTACTGATTTTTTCCAGCATTACAAATTTTCCGTTAGGAATGTCAGGAATGAGTCAGGTGTTACTTGCTGTGTATCTTTCACACTACTTTTTGAAAAAGTAGTAGATTGTCTTTTATTGAAAAGGACTACTTCCAAAACTCACGTTAAGAGAAAGTATAACAAAAAACTACGTCAGGTTACATCACTTTACGAGGCTGCAACAGGTTTGGTTTTTTAGAGCATTTGTTTGTTGTTTGGGTGTTTGGTTTTGTGGGGACCAGTTCATGTAACACAGTTTTGCCTGTGCTATGAATTGATCATGAAGCCAGGTATAAATAATGGATTAACTACATATTCAGGCTGATTTATCTTATCTTTAGATGTACTCTTTGAAAAATTACAGGGAAGGTGGAGTGAAGCATTTTCAAGCCATTCATTGGAATTACCCTTTAAGGAGAAATGATTAAGTGGTTACAGGAAGCACTTTTGACGCCCACCATCTATAACTTCAGTTCACCTCTGAGTAACCGTGCAGACAGTGTGCAGGGTGATAGTTGTCTGCAGCAAGTTCTTGAATCATTCTGCATCTCTTCTTAAATGCTTTCTCCCACATCATGGACATTGTAATTGAAACGGCCTCATTAAGCAGAAGAGTGGAATAATAGGAAATGAATTACTCATTAGTGAGATGGCAACAAGGAATGCTTTCTGGTAGTAGATGAAATGAGTGTTCATAACCTTTGGGTATGACAGCGCCTTTCTTGCCAGGAACCCCATGAGTGAAAAATTGGCTTGACATTTAGGAGGAAGGGTAAGTTGAGGCATATACAATCAATAGCTATACCAATTCAGTCACCAGTGGCAATTATAAGGACTGTGCCCTTGACTGCGTTTTGTTAACTGCCCCAAATATTTTCTTAAAGAAGGTAACAACAGCATCAGGCAACCAGCTCTTTGCTCAGAGCATGCCTGAAAACGTGGAAGAAATATACGGCCATATTTAAATCTAACCTCATCAGCTGAAGCAAGAGAGAAGATTATACTAAAAATTAGATACAAGATTTTATTTTAAGAGTGGTAGAGCTATAAAGTAGATGAGATCGATGGCCTTAAATGCCTCCTGTATTAACACTGGAGGCCCTGATAGGGAAGTAAATGAAACCCTAAAACATGTGACCAGATAAGAGATATTCAATACAATTGAGTATTCTGGGGTGGCGAGAACACCCTGTGGTGAACACCCACATCTACTGTCATTGATGCTTTAGAAAAGTTATTGTTTGTTTCTGTTTGCTTTTTTGTTTTTGTTTTTTGGTTTTGTTTGTTTTGCTGGAAAAGCTGCCATTTATGAGCTACGTGAGAGTGTATGCAGTCTCCGTTGGTAGTACATAAAGAGGCTCGCCTCTCCTGTAGTGGGAAAGAATAGCGTGTTGAGAATCACATCAGGTCCTAACTAGAAGAGAAGACAGTTTCCAGTATAGGCTAAACTCTCAGCAAAAGCAGGATCTGCTTGCTAAGGTTAGGACCAAAGCTGGGACAGAATGGGGCCCAGTTACATAAAATGGGAAAGTTTGATGTCACCTGAAATCAAGAACTCTCATATTCCTTTGGGCTCTTTGAGCCCACAGAAAGGATGTACCCCTCTCTGTTAAGAGGTAGAATTTTCCTATTGCACTTACACGGTACAAATCCTTCCCTTCTGTAACTCATGTTTGGCACTCACAGTTAGTTTCCATTGCCATTTCGGGCCATTAGGACCTTAAGCTAGGGTTGAGGTATAACCTAAGACATCCAGAGAAGTTCTAGGTCTAGAAAAGGAAAAAAAATATTACTATACCCTGTAAGAGTTGCAAAACATAACCATCATGAATTGTCAGGACCCACCACATTTTAAGTGGGATTGCATTCTGAGTTTATTTATTTGGAACAACTCTCCTGGGAGAGAGAAACTGATGGCTCATGCTAAGAGAAGTAGGTATGGTGGCATTGTGGTGACACATGGGGAGAGACAGTAATAAAGTGTTCATAGAAGTGGGTAAATGGAAACCTATCAGATGATGGGATTTATGAAAAGGCCAAGAAGATAGACACAGGCTCACAAATAACTACAGGAGTGACTGAATCCTGAGGTGGGGGGGGGGGGAAGAATAGAGGCTGCCTTGGATCACTTAACCTCCATAAGCTGGTGGACGCAGTCATCACACAGAGTGGTGGGGTAGGAGGGGCAGCCAGAGGAGTTTAGCTGCAACAGTTATGGAGATGGCTCACAGAGTATGTCATCCCTATGGTAAAAATAGATGGGCCACCAGCACAGGTCCTGTTTGGCTTGTACCAGCAGAAAAGGGGTAGGGATGGGCATCCTGAAGGCTGAGTGCTGGCTTTCTAATATAAAGTCCCCATCTCTTGTTCAGTTTCCAGACCTGAGCATGTGGTTCAACCCAGAACTCCCCGACACGGTCGTGATGGCGGAGAAGGAGGCGATGTGTAGGCCTAACAGCATGCACTCCTTTATACCGAGGCTCGCCTGGCTGTCACCAGATGGCACCGTTCCTCAGGAATTCCTGTTGTCTGCCGGGTGGCAAGTTGATGTATTGAATCCTTTCCAGAATGGAAGTATTTACTTGTAGCAAGTATTTTAATACTATACTTTGGCCCTTATGGGGAGAGTAGAGGGAGTGGAATAGGAGTTGTCTTAACATCACTTCTAATGACCCACTGGGGGACATTTTGTTTCTTGTTTCTGAAACTCTGTACTCTCTCTGATTAGAGATCCTTGTTCTTCGAAGGGGCAACCTTTTTCCAGGAAGCACATGAAAGAAAAGTCCTCTCACTTCTAAACTCTGGCTGCTACCTTGTTTCTCTGGACTCTGCATATGCTGACTAGTGGGCAGGATGAGGAATTAACATCTTGCCCTTTTTTTTTTTTTTGGTTCTTTTTTCTGTTTTTTCCTTTTTATTTTATTTTATTTTTTTTACTTCTTTGGATTTTCTGGAGGAGCGTAAGATGCTTATTAGGGTCTGAAACCTATCAAAATAGGAAAATAGAAGCTGGGTTGGGCATGGAGAGAAGTTCAACTGTGAAGTTTATTTGACAAAGTTTTTGCCAGCCACCGGGCAGCTTTGAAGCAAGGATAAAGTGTTAAATCAGTAAATAGCAACTATTCCAGGCAACTGATGAGAACTGATAGTTGGTGCTATCTGGTGATTGTCCTTCCAGATGGGCAGAGCTCTTCCTGGAAGGGAGAGCCGAGTAAAGAATTTCTCTGTCTCCCTCAAATGTGATCCATTGTACCACTGACTTAGATCCAAGGGTCAGTTTTATAGTAAACAGATAGGATGGGCATGTATTCCTATCACATTATCTGGGAGCTACCAAGGTACTTAAAATAGGGATGGTTGTTCTGGGTGGAAACTTGAAAGTGTATTTGATACAGGATACAGTTTGTATTCCACCGGTGCCTCTTGAATAGTACTGCCTCCCCGATAGTTTCTACAAAGTCTGCTCTTTCATCCAGAGCAGCAGGAAAGCAGTTACTGTACTCTTCGATGTAATAATCAGCACTGATCAGCAGGAAGACCTAGGGACCTAAGACTGCGAGCAAATACTGCAGAAAGGGCAGAGCATGTCTGCAGGCTGGAAATCACGATGGCACCCCTTGATGCTTCAGCAATCCATGAAAACAGTCAACGTGCAGTTGCAGCAATCCTAGATAACTAGGGGCTCATACTTCTCAGAGATTAAATCTAGGACATTCCACTGGGTAAACAGCCTGGATAAGTAGAAGTAATGACAAAGGGAAAAGGAAATCTAGAATAGATGACAGAAGACAGTTGGCGAATAGCATTTACTACCTGGAGACCTCGCGGTGCAGAGCACTCCTGCCTGTTTAATGAGCTCTAGCTTCTCCTGAGTCCTCTCGGGTTTTTCTTTTTTTAGAGAGAGATTTTGGCTGGCCAGTGGCTTGAGTTATCAGTAACCAATTGTATGCAATGTGGGGCGTGAATAAATATGTGTGGCGCAAGTGATAGGCTACGGCAGGCATGTAATTCCTCATTCTAACTGCTCTCAGCTTCCTCTGAATTCCCTTGAAACTGCAGTGGACAATCAAACACGTCACCCAGTGGGGGTGAGCACTCTTCCCTGTGTAGCACCCTTACAAGGCAGTCCTCGTCCCAGATGTCCCTAGTGGTGATCGCTATTTATCACACCTGTTGGACTTTCCTTCTCTTTTCCCTCTCTTCTTCCACTTCCTCATTCGTGCTCCTCTATCACTCCTTAAATAAGCTGCTAGTGCTCAGGATGGTGTCATGGTGCCTGCTCTCGGAAAGTCAAATGAAGCCAGTGATCATTGTCACGATTCCACTCGTCATTAAGTTTTATATGGAAAACCATGCTCCCAAAGGAAAAGTGTACTTGAAAATCTAAAACTAACATGTCTACTGTTAATACCAACTCCAAGAAACAAAGGCTAGTACAGTTGAGCACACTCAGGTTACCGTGTTCCATGGGCAACTGTTTGAGTCAGCCTGTTGACAGTGTATTTAGTGTGTGTGTGACCTATTTTGGCTTCCCAAACTGTTTTGCTGTTGCTCAGTGATGTGCTCTTTAGAACTTGAATGCAGTTCAGCCAAGAGATAAGGAAAAAAACTGATTCTACATGCTTTTAAAGAAGCGAATTTGATGACCTGCCTGAGGTATTAACTGTATATTACTCTAGTTTCCAAGCTGAAGCTGTTATTACACTCCCCATAGATTTGGTCTCACCCTTGCACTCTTGAACTGTTCCTTATCAGAGTCAGAGATGTTTAAGGAGTGGCGGGTTACTGGCTCATCCGGGGCAGTTGGGCACTCTTCTGACTTTACAGCAGCGTTCAGTATAGCTGCGGTCTTACTCTTGTTAGCTCTGACCTTGTCCACTGTCTTTTGTTAGCCAAATTTTCACCTGCCTTCCCCCACATATACCCAAGCCAGGGTGATCAAGTGACTTCTAACAAAACCCTAGCCTTGTCTTACATGAAGGTGGATAATAAAGTTGAGGGTCAAAGGACCTATTTGGACATCTTATTTCTAAGATGAAAGGGATGTTGTCTAAGGCTATACCAATTATCCTTTGGGACATGTTAACCAAAATTCCAAACTAATAAGAATGTTCTCATTCTATGTCCTGATAGAGGGTAAGAATTATGGAAGAGATGATTCCTAATTACTTTGTATCTCTTGTAGCCATTTGTAACTTTACTTCTCCCTTTCTGAGTTATGTATAATAATTTAGTTTGCTCTTTCTTTCTCCTTTTCTTTGTTTCTTTCTTTTTTCCTTTTTTTCTTTTCTTTTATTAATATTGGAATACTGCCATAGGAAACAATGAAATTCTAAATTTCTACTCATTATCTGACTCTTATTTATTAAGCCCTCCTCTGTACTCTACTAAGTAAAAGGTTTCTGTTGCATTACCTATCATGTCCCTACGTGATTCTTTAAGCTAAGAAAAAAATGGTGGTTAATAGTGTTTTCAGAGTGTCTAACCTATTAAGAAGAGATAAATGTTAAAATTTTATAACCTAAAATAAAAGTAGAGTATTTACAAATTTTGAATGCTTATTTATTTTTTAGGTGGTGGGGAGAGAGGGCAGGGGAGGGGCGGAGAGAGAGGGAGACACAGAATCTGAAGCAGGCTCCAGGCTCTGATGTGTTGGCACAGAGCCAGATGGGGGGCCTGACCTCATGAACCAAACCATGAGATCATGAGCTAAGCTGAAGTTGGATGCTTAACTGACTGAGCCACCCAGGCGACCTTAAAAGTAGAGTGTTTTAATGAATACTTTCTAGAAGGGAAAATGGATTTAGCACTTACTTGAAATCTACTATATATAAAAATAATGAACTCTCCTGTTAAGTACTTTTTCAATTACTGTTATGTCCCCTAGTATTTAAAAAAAAAAAAAACAGTAGGAATGCTCTTTCTCTATTCATCAATCCTTTTTAATATGTTTTAAAAAGATAATATATATAAAATTTTTATTCATTATTAAAAAATAAATACAAATGTGATAATAAATGTGTTGGAAATATAACCATTTTCTTCAAAATATTTCCAAAAAATGTCAAACTTGATTTTACAAAGATTCCCAAAAATATCATTTATGTCATCCAGTCCTCCCATGTATATCACTTAGACTTTGACAAAATACTTCATTGTACCTTGGAATGTAGTCTTCTCTGCAGTCTGAGACTCTGGAGCTCATGATGCCTTTTGGGGTTAAAGAATGACTCTGAGGGGTACCTTGATGGCTGAGTCAGTAAGCGTCTGACTCTTGATTTTGGCTCAGGTCCTTATATCCTGGTCCTGGGATCAAGCCCTGCCTCAGGCTCTGTGCCAGGTGTGGAGCCTGCTTAAGTTTCTCTCTCTCCCTTTGTCTCTCTGGTGCTAACTCTTGCATGCATATTCTCTCTCTCTCTCTCTCTCTCTCTCTCTCAAAAAATAAAGAAAGAAAGACTGTCTTTGGGTCAGAGCTGTGGTAATGACATCATTTGGGCCATATGGGTAAAGGAATATGGAGCTGAACTGTCCTGGAAGTAAATAATGTATGTAGAATGCTACATCTATTATAGTTGATGGAGAAATATCTTCAATTTGAGTATCTTGAATATTTAGTGTTACTCTTTTGTTCCCCCCCACCATAGTCCAATTGTATACTAGATTTCACAGGTGGCAACATGAAGGCAACATTTAAACTAAATTTAATTCTTATCCAAATGAATGAATCTCAGAAACAATGCATTTATTTACCTACCGTCTGTTTTGAATTTTATATCATAGATATCACTTCTCATCTTGAATAACTGTGTATAATATAATAGTTACTTATGTGCAACCTGACAGGTCAGAAAAAACTCCAGTATGTATAATTAAAACCATTTCTAACTAAGTTTCTAACATGTTTTCCTCTCAAAATTTCTTCTTAATTTCATTTTAATTCTTGCCAGGACTTTTCCATAGTTTTCTTAAACTGAGTTGCCAGACAACAGAATGATAGGTGATTGAGTGACTGAGCAGCAGTGTAAGCATTCTCCTATGTGTGCTCCAAGTGCTGCAGTGTGAAGTGTCCTAATTCATGTTGTATTATATTAAAAATGATTATATTTTACAACATATTGAGGTAAACAGAAGAGGCTGGTTGATGTTGGATGGAGATCACCCCCTGGGGAGTCTGGCTAGTCCAGCCCCTCCCTGGATACACAAAGCCCGATGAGGCTGGTATCCCAGCATGCCTCTAAACCACTAACACATAGTATTGTGCTCAGACGAATTTGTTGGGAAGTTCTGCTTTATTGCTTCATAAGACTTGCTAATTAAACAACATTACATTTCTCCTCTCATGTTTGGATTATGATTCTGGATGTTTTAGGTGTGGAAGGTAATATCCAGCTCATTTATCACTTTTAATGTTTTTCTCTTTGACCTGATACAAAATAATAATAAATTTCTATAATTATTTCCTTGAAATTGTTATATATGTTAGTACATGTTTCATTTTTTAGTTGTAAATAATTTACTTTGAATCCTGACCATACTTGATTATAGTAAATTAACTGCTTCTAAGAGTTTTATGGTTTCTGGTCTTATTTTAAAGCTTGTAATAATTTCTAGTTAATTTTTGTGTATGATGTAAGATAGTAATATAGTTTTACTGTTTTGCCTGTGGTTGTCTAGTTTTCCCAGCACTATTTTCCCTGGTATACTCTTGGCTCCTTTGTCGTAAATTAATTGAACATACGTTTTTTAGTTTATTTCTGGGTTCTCTGTTCTGTTCCATTGATCTTTGTATGTTTTATGACAATGCCAAACTGTTTTGATTAGTATAGCTTTGTACTGTAGTTTGAATTCAGGGAATATTGGTGCCTTCAACTTTGTTATGTGTTTTCTCAAGATTCTTTTGGCTATTCAGGGTCTTGTGTGATTCAGTACACATTTTAGGATTATTTGTTGTATTTCTCTGGCAAATGTCATTGGAATTGGATGAGGATTGCATTGAATCTGTAAATTTGCTTTGGGTAGTATGGGCATTTTAATATTAATTCTTCCAAACTGAGCACAGTTTATCTTTCCATTTACTTCTTTCATCTTCATTTTCTTTCATTGGTGTCTTATAGTTTTCAGAGTATACAGGGCGTCTGGGTGGCTCAGTCGGTTAAGCGTCTGACTTCAGCTCATGTCATGATCTCACAGTTCATGAGTTTGAGCCCCACGTTGGGCTCTGTGCTGACAGCTCACAGCCTGAAGCCTGCTTTGAATTCTGTGTCTCCGTCTCTCTCTGCCCCTCCCCTACTCACATTCTGTCTCTCAAAAAATAAATTAAACAAATAGTTTTCAGAATACAGATTTTGTGCCACCTTCATTAAATTGATTCCTTGACATTTCCTTTTTTTGATGCAGTTATAAATAAGATTCTTTTTCTCAATTTCTCATTCTAATAGTTCATTGTTAGTGTATCGTAACACAGTTGAGTTTTTGCATATTGATTTTGTTTCATTCTGTTTAGTTTTATTGGCCCAGACAGTGATGTTAACTAGGGCTCAACAGTGTCCAGTTTGACTCCACTCTTAAACTGGTAATTAGGCTTGGATTCTCATTAGTAGCCACACAGCTTACTCATTCTTTTACTTTTCCATTATTATATATGGATTCAGCACGTTAGCCCATAACTCCATCTCTTTTTTTCTTGAGATGCTGTCAAAGCATAGTGAAAGAAAGCTTACCTAGCAACAGAATGCTGTCATCTGTCAGTTAGAAATTGTAGATGGTAGACTGCTAAAAAAAATGAGAATCCTTGTTAAAACATTAAAGACTACTGCCTTAGATTTGTCCAGTAATTAGAATTATGGTAAAGAAATAATGTTTTAGAATTTTTACTCTCTCAGATTTTTATTGCTTATCATTTGAAGGTATCAAGATGAATTATTTGCTTTAAGACTTATATTTTTCCTTTCTGAGCAAAAATAATGTTCAAGAATAGATATTTTCCATGGTAAGCTGAAAGCTAGGGGATTGGGATGTGGAGGGAGGGACTCAGTTTTACTTAAAACAAGTGTTTTATGACATAATTTACCAGAGAGTGGCTCTTATAGTAATACTCATTTGGGAGATTTCTTGATTGTATACCTTTTTTTTCCCGTTCTTTTTAAGTAGGCTCTGTACCCAACATGGGACTCGAACCCATGACCCCAAGATCGGGAGTCACATGCTCTGCTGACTGAGCCAGCCAGGCACCCCTATGAATAGTTCTACACATATAATGAACTGCAAGAATTCCATGAGGAATGTCACTCAAAGTGTTAGATTAGGAATCCATAAGCATCAGTAAACCTACTCATTTTCACTGACTGTCTAGGAAGTGCCTAATTAGATTCTGTATATTGAATAAGAAACTTGAACATTTAGAAAAGTTTTACATGAGAATGGTTTTTAACCATTTTTTTTAATTCCTAAATTAATATTTTTTATTTTGGTCATGACAACATTTCTGTTGATGATGCATTCTGCTCTTTAAAGTTAGGGGGAAAATGCCTCATATTCTGTAGTAGAGATAAAAATGACAATCCTGCAATCCTACTTTTTCTCTAAAGTTTTGCAAGCCAAGTATTTATATAAATCATAAATTAAAATCATAAAGGAAAATAACAGGCTGATAACTATATAATGACTTTACATTTTGGAGTTTTTATTTTATTTATTTATTTTTTAATAGTTTAGTGTCAACATTTTGGAATTTTTAATCCACCTCTGTGCATTCCAGGACCCACAAACTTATTATTGATACCAAAGTTATAGAACATTCTTGAGTATTGGCTTCTGTGATTTGGTTCTATTCATATGATTTGAGAGAGTCCTGTCTGTTTCATTTGTATTCTCTTTTGTTTTTTCAAGTTTTGCTACTTTCAGCTTTATAACAATCGATTTCTTTTTGTGGCTTTCACTCTTGTGAAGCGGTATATTTCTTCCTGCTTTTCTTAAAAAAGAGGTCATTTTCCATTAACATTACAAATCTAACCAAATGGCCTAACGGAGGTAGTTAGAAGGGTCCCAAGGAAGCAGAAAAAAGATGTAATGGCTACTACAATTTACCATCCTGATGTAATGAATTTCATGTATGTGATACCATGGGTTTTTTCCTCTAACTTTTAGGATTTCTTAAATCTCTTTTTTTCAGATGCCAGTAGGGCTCACATACTAAAATGAGGAAGCTTCCAGAGTGGGAAAAGGGAGGACTGTCAATAAAGAAAGTAAAAATGGAGAGTGTTCTGATTGTCAGTGAGACCCTGGCCCCTCTGTCTGCCAGCAGTGCTTGCCCGTGAAGGCCGCGTCTTCTGTAGCGCCCTGCTGGCTGTGGCCCCGCTGGAGGGCGCAGCCAGACTGCGGCCACTTTCTTGCTGCCTTATAGCAGCTTCCTGTTTCTTCCTTCAGAAAAAAAAAATGAATAAATTGTAAAAAGAAAAATTATGTGCATAGTAACATCAAAGTTAGCATTGAGAGAGAGATTATAGAGAGAGAGAGATCTGAGTGGTATGTGGAAATGCAGATATCTTAATATTGAATTTCACTAAATTTCACACTCCAGGTAGACCCCAGTCATTTTTTTACCCTCCCTGCTCAGCACAGGGCCTGGCACCTTGTCAGTCCTCAGGAGCCGCCATGATTTATGGGGTATCATTTTCATGTGCTCCTTAGGACCCTGTAGTTATCACCACACTGGAGACTGAGTCATTGCTCTACCCCCTCATCTGCTCTGACAGTTAATTTTCACATTCCAAAGTCAGAGGCCTGTGAGGTTGCAAGGAAAACCATAGCGCAGGAAGGCGTCCATGAGTTAGAGAGATCTACAGTAAAAAGATGAGCGGTAGGTTTTCCTCTGTGCTTTTCATAGCTAGGAGCCTTTTCCTCATAGAATTTGTTTACCTTCTTTCTGATTAGGAGGTAAATGTTATTTTATATCTTCCGTAAAGTTTCCCAGACATCTTGCAAACTCTTTAATTAACATGGCTTTGTTTAGAGTCAGAGAGTCTACCTGGGTTTTATTGAATCAGGATTTCCAGAGGCTGGGCCAAGGCATCTGTGTGTTTAGCGGTCATTCTAGCTGTTTCTAATGGGCACAGAGTAGAAGAATGGGTAAGTTAGATAAAAGGACAAGTTCAACAGGGAATTGGATGTTTGCGAATGATGACACATGAAGAAGGAAAAAACATTTCTGTGTATTTAAGGCTTGATAGTAAATAGCCATTTGCATTTATTCATTTCTCACATGAAGGAAAGCATATACATGTGAGACTGCTGTCAGTGGGAAATGATAATTTGAACCAAAACATAATGTTAGAAAAAAATATAGGGGCGCCTGGGTGGCTCAGTTGGTTGAGCCTCTGACTTCAGGTTAGGTCATAATCTTGAAGTTCATGAGTTCGAGCCCTGCGTCAGGCTCTGTGCTGACAGCTCGGAGCCTGGAGCCTACTCCACATTCTGTGTCTCCCTCTCTCTCTGCCCCTCTGCCACTTATACTCACAAGCCCTCCCCCTCCAAAATAAACATTAAAAATTTTTTTAAAACGAAAAATATATATCCTAAATCATATGTATTCTAAAAGTATGTATATTCTATAAAGTAGGCTCTATGTAAAGCAGGATATATATGAATAAGCAAATATGATCTTTCCCCAAAGAGTAATACCCACCTGAATACATTGTACTAAACACTTTTTAACCCACAGTTAAACAGTTCGGCCTCAGTGGGAAAAATGAATTGAATGGAATTAGAAAGGATAAAACTATGTGATTATATATACACACACACACACATATATATATATAAAATTGTTCTTTTATACTTTTTTATATATAGAAGAAAACATACAAATTGAAAACACTTTTATTGCAACACCAAGCAAGAAATTTCAAGTTTCACTATGTGATGCCTGTGTCCTTGGGTTTGTCAAGGAAGGTGTGAGAACACTGAACCGGCTAAATGCTGCCATGGGCAGAAAATGTTTATTATCATGATAGCTATGGAGCTGGGCTTAGGGAATAATTTCTCTCCTAAAATCTGTCTGTAAGTATGGTAATTTTCCCAAAATATCATTATTATGTATTTGGAAGTTAATAAAAATGTTAGGGGTAGTCACAGAAGCAATAACTCAAACACTTTTCACTTCTGCAGGAATATTCAGTGATTGGTTCCACCATTAAACTTGAACTTAATTTTTCTTTCATGCAGAGTGAATATGCTGAGTTGCTTTTGCTTTGAAAAAGCATTTATCTTTGTCCTAAAATACGCTGGGACCTCTCACCTAATACTGGTGTATCTTTGGATTTACTGAGGGATAGATGAGCTTGAAAATATATTTAAGGGTAGACATTTTTTATACATGCATAAAAGTAGACACAATGGCTGTGTAAATTTACTTAATAATTGCAAACAAACATGTTAAGAATTATAGTTCCCCTCGTGTGGTAATAAGTATAGGGAAGTGTGCTATCATTAACTGTATTCTCTTTTCTTCCTTTTTACTTTTTCTGTGTCTTACTCCTTTTTTTCTTTTTTTTTTTTTATGTTTAGTTTTAAGAGAGAGACAGAGACAGAGTGCAAGTGGGGAAGGGGCAGAGAGAGAAGGAAACACAGACTCTGAAGCAGGATCCAGGTTCCGAGCTGTCAGGACAGAGCCCTGTGCACGACGCGAACTCACGACCTCTGAGATCATGACCTGAGCCGAAGTCGGATGCTTAACAGACTGAGCCACCCAGGTGCCCCTCTCTCATCCCTTTTCTATCCTTATTATGTCTTAACCCGAGGCCCAGGGCCGCTCGTCCGCCCGTCCGTCCGCTTCCACCCCGGGCTGGGGCGGCACTTGCGGGTGCCGCGGTGCGCTAGCTCGCCAGGTCCAGGCGCGCTCGTCCCCGGCTATGAGCGCGCCTCCCTCGCGGGTCCTTCTCCTGAGGGAGAGAGAGAAAAAGAGGGCAGGAGAGGGAGATGCAGAGAGTAAAGACACAACTCACGGTTTCCGATCCGGCAAAAGAGAGAGCTTTATTCAGAGAACTGTCTCTTATAAAGGTTTCAAGGTGGGAAAACAAGGCAGCTGACCTAGGTCGGTTACCAGGTAAACAGAGTCAAATGAATATCAAAGAAAGCGCCCAGACTTGCCTCAAACAATGCTGGGGAGGGGGAGCTAACGCTGAATAATCTAAAATACGGTTTTGATTATTTTGTGCACCTTGGCCACTCTAGGTCTGGCCCAGCAAGACAGACGCCAAAGTTATTTTGACCAGGAAATGGCAGTTTCCAGCCTCCAGATGCAAATCTTGTTTACTGGTTCACTCTCCGGAGAGTGATAATCCTTGCCTGAGGCAGACAGAAAACTTGGCGGCCCTGACACTTATACATTGCAGTTCATCAGCCCAGTAGAGGATATACCAATCATTTGCATTGGTTTTGTTTCTTCTGACTTGGTGGATAGCTAATATTAGAGAATAACCCAAAAAGGAAGAGGCATCTATTCAATCAACTTTCCTGAGACTGAGTCTTCTTGGAAAATTGGACTTTACTTTCTAAAACAGGGACAGTAGAGGAAAAGCTAAGTCTTTCGGTCAGTGTACAATATAGTTTTTTGGGGAGTGAGGTATGGAGAAATGACATTTTTACTTAAAAAATATCTTTCTGGGAAACAGAAAACTTGCTGTTTCCCTGAATACGTAAGTGGCTGTGTTTGTAATCATCCTGTAGAACAAAGCAAGCAGGGTATTAAAAAAAAGAGGAAGTCTACATGAGGTAAATTCAACAAATTCATCAGAAATCGATATTGTGCTTAGGAAGAGAATTCTCTTCATGGAAATCCTGCAAAGACTTACAGGTCAAAAACATTGTATCAGCTTAATATATATACTAACGGAATTTCGTATGTATATAAAACAATCATGCTTTTTGATTAGAAAAAAAAAAGGAACATGGCATACGGATTGCAGGCAATAAACAAAATACTTGTGGGCAATTAATCTTGTCAAAGGAAAATGCACTAAAGTGAGTTAACAGGCCAGGAAGACTATTCAGAACCTTTGCAGTAAGGAAGAGGGAGTAACCTAACCATGGCTCAAACAAAATGCTGGAGGAATTTTAAACATTTGAATGGTCTAGTGGAAAAGAGGTGGGAGACGTTAGGAATGTTGGTCAATGTGAATCAGCTGTTACAGTTCTTTAAGTTAGGGTCTTCCCCTCCCATAGGAACTAAGAGGCAGCAGACGGTGTCAGTCTGCGTGGGCCACCATAACAAAATTCCGTGGAATGCATGGCTTCAACTACAGAGATTGATTTTCTCACAGTTCTGGATGCTGGGAAGTCCGAAGATGAAAGTATCAGCAGGGGCAGATTCTCGTGAAGACTTTCATCCTGGCTTACAGATGATGGCCTTCTTGCTGTGTTCTCACAAAAGAACTGAGAAGAAGAGACAGACAGAGAGAACAAGAGAGAGATGGACGGGATGTCCTTCTGTTTTATAAGGACACCAGTTCTGTCGGGTCAGGGCTTCACCCTTATGATCTCATGTAACTTTAATCACCTCCTTAGAAACCCTGTTTCCATGCAGTCAAATGGGGGTTTAGGGCCTCCACAAATAAATTTGGGGCAGACACAGTTCAGTCCATCACAGGCACTTTCTTTCTTAATGATTACATTTCAAAGAGATGGCTCCCAAGTCCTTGAGAGAGACATTTCTGAGTCGTAAATCTGGTGAGAGACGGGGAGAAGATTTATATCTCAGGTAGAGGAAAAATCTACAATTATGAGTTTTCCAGAGTAAATGGTTGAAGCAAAGGAAGGCCAGGGACTAGAGTTGGGAAGAAACTTGTCTAAAGTTTAGTCAGATGGAGGGGAACTATAAGGCTGTCCCTAGCCAACCTCTAGGTCATCAGTGCTTCATGTACTCTGAAAAAGAAATCACCCTGTCTTTTTTTTTTTTTTCATGGTAAAGCTGGCAAATAATATTCATGCATTAGCCAAGCCTTATCCTGAAGGACCTGGGAAGTGCTGTGTAATGCAATTTCAATTAATACTTCTAGATTCTTTGGCTTCTTGTTAGCTACAGGTGATAGAAATGGGATCTATGTTTAATAATAAGTTCTTTGTGTCCCTTAGGATTTCACTATCCTTAGTCCAATTATCTATCTATCTTATCTCTCTATCTATCGGTAGCCTAAGAATAAGCACCCACTTCTAAAATCAAAGATTAGCCTTCTATCTTTGACTATGAAGCGCAAGACAAGGTTGTGTTTGAAAGAAAAAGAATGTCAAGGGAATATAAAGAGAGAGGATGATCATGGGAATGGAAAAAAGAAGACAGAAAGAAGAAATATTCTCTTTTGGTTGGGTATTATCAATATCGCCTGTAAATGCTGCTGTTGGCACATTGCCAGAAGCTCGCTCCCTCTCACCGTTTTGCAAGTCAGCTGCTCACAAAGGGATTTTCAATTTACTTACCATTTGATGAACTTTTAGTCAACTGGATGAAGAATGGGGGTGGGACTAGAATGAGGCGAGGGACAAGTGCCTCTGGGTGCAAAATTTAAAAGGATACACAAAAAAATCAAAACTAATTCAAAGTGGCATTGATAATACTTATTTTTCTTTTGACTTAGGGTCCCATATTGGCTCTCTAAGGCACTGTGACTGATCCTGTCTTGGTTGAAAATCTTTACATTTTATTTCCTGTGGATGTTCACATTTGTTTTGTTTTTTTTTAAATATCACATTAAACATTATTTATATCAATTGCCAAACCTTTTGGCATACCCTTAAATTTTGTAGCCGAGATACATGCCTGCCTCACTGTGTCAGCCTATCCTTTCTCTGCTGGAGGAAAAATAAATGGTACTTCTCTCTAGATTTAGAATTTATTCTCAGTCTCTCTAGCTGGGTAGAGTAGGTCTAGAAAGTATCGTACTAACAGAACATTGGTCTGGTTAACAAGAGCACTGTTCATCTCCCCAGGTCACTCACCAACTCTCGAGAAAGAAGCACTTCTGCCGAGAGGGAGGTTTGATGAAGGGAAACATCTCTGAGAGGATGCAGGTAATTCAAAGCACACAGTTTAATGTCACCGAAAGAAAATGTTAAATGGATAAACTGTTAAGAGACTGATATGTGACTCGAATGCTACAGCTTCGTCAAGTTACGTCCATAAGTCTTTGAAGCCATCTGGAGTGTTCTAAAGAGGGGACTTATTCAGAGAGTCTGTCTCTCACTGTTGATTTAGTTGGGGAACCTGGCAACAAATGAAAAAATATATGTATATTATTTATTTAAAGGATTCTTTTTAAAATTAAGTTTATAGTCATGGTGTATGTGGTTAAGATGCACAGAATTCCAGTGTTAAAAGCAAAATAATAAGTGAATGAGAGAGGAGAAATATAGCATTTAGGAAGGACTTTATAAAACTGTAACAGGTCAAGTAACTCTTTTGCAATTTACATGGACTGAAACTACAGTAGCGTGAGTTAGCATGTTGTGTCAGGCTGGCCAACCTTTGTGAAGGGCCAGATAGTACATACTGTCAACTTGTCAGGCTGGGTGGTCTCTGATGCATTTCTTCATTCCTGCTGTAATAGTAGGAACGCAGCTATAGATGGCAGTAGATTAAGAGGCATGTTCCAATAAAACTTTATTTACAAAAATAGCCAGTGGGCTGGGTTTGGTCTGCAGAACAGAGTTTGCCTACCCTGGTGCTAGAAGGTTCTACGTGCTTTATTAAAAATTATAAACTGGGTTGTCTGTAACAGTGAAGCCTAAAGGATTCATGTCATTTATTGAGCTGACTGTCCAAGCCATTATCTAGATACAGATAAACTTTCATCACTTATGACTTTGGAACAGTTCATGTGTCTATGCCTAATCTTATCTCTTAGCATTCTCTATCCAACAAGATTATTTAATAAGTCGGATGTTCTTATTAGGTAAATCTGCTATCTGTGTTTTGCCATATTTTGCCCTCTTATAAACTCTTAAAATTTCCTGAGAATCTGATACTTTATTGAAGGCCATGAAGCTCAAGGACGTTTCTGCGTGAGGAAAGTTTGTTTTACTGGCAGTAATTAAGCTTCTTGATGGGCCTCAGTAACTCAGCTACAACCACGAATTAAGGTGGCCTGATGTGGAAAGCTGGCTAACTAGATGTTTGGTTGTCACTTGTAGGAGGACATCTTCCCAATTTAAGAAAATGTACTATAGCTGTAGGGACAGTGGTTGAATTGTGCTAAATGATGTTTTTTTTAAAATTAGGCTGCATATTTGGAAAAGCTGTTGTGACAGATAGCACAGACTTGCCTTTAGTGTCCTGGTCACCTTTTTCCCTGGGCTCTGTTTTTAGAAGGTGAACTGACCCATAGCTAGATACAGTCATGGAGATACACACGGCTGAAGCCACGTGAGTAAATGAGCGCTAGAACCCCAGGTAATTCTGGCGAGGGCGCACGACGTTTCAGGCGTAGCTAGTTTCATGAAATTAGAAAGTTGTACTTCCACTTCCATCTTTCCTTAATTAGAGGTTAAAATGTCTAGGACCCAAACCTCAAGTCAGCCAGATTTCCTAGAAACCATCTTTAACCTAATTTTTCTTTTGCATGTGTTTATTTTGTGAGAGATGCAGAGTGAGATAAAGCATGAGCAGGGAGGGTAGAGAGAGAAGGAGACACAGAATCTGAAGCAGGCTCCGGGCTCTGAGCAAGCATCCAACATAGAGTCTGATGCGGGGCTCGAACTCACCAATCATGAGATCATGACCTGAGCTGAAGTTGGATGCTCAACTGACTGAGCCACCCAGGCGCCCCTAACCTATAATTGAATGGGAGTGTAGGTGTTTGGCAGGTTGCGTGTTAACGTTAATACACTACGTCAGAGTAGGTGATTTTATATTTTCATTTCTTGGTTACTCTTTTTGGTCAGAGGGACACACTTTTATCTCCACACCTCTTTCCTGGCCAAGACTCATGTAATACACCTCAGACTCACAGGTCAAGGAGACTTGGACTTGGTCACATTCCCAAGCTCAGCACCTCTTTGGATTGTGTGTTCTTAGGAGTCTCTCCCACTCACCATATTCTCACCCTCCCTTTTTCTGTTGATTTCTTCTCTGTCAGCATACGGAGAGAATGACTGGCAGATTGTGTCTGCAACGCAGTCTTGGCTCTAGAGAACAAACATGTGGCAATAATACTGTATGGCATAGATAATACTTTAGTCAGAGTGTTTGGGGTTTAACAGACTTAAATTGTAAAAATTACGTAGATCTAATGAATAGTTCAAATCACGTTCTCCTGGTTATGTGACATAGGTCACCACATAATCCGTGGCTTCCTCAGAAATGTCTCACCATGTGAGGAATCTCCTGGTCTTTCACATTTAATCGCAGAGCTTCCTCCAGACTTTCTATGATGTTCTCTCTTCCCTGTGTTTATTCATATGCCTCCTCGACTTCATATTCTAATATCCTTCTTTTTGTTTTATTCTTCTTATTTACATACTTTAAACACTGAAGAGATAGGAAAGACGGAAAGAAAGATTTATTGAGTCTTCTGCTGGGTGAGTCCCTTGTTAGATATTGCCCATCCCAGAATCTCATATATCTAATTATTGTGTTTCTAAGATACCATGATTTCTATATTTTTTCTATGAGAAGAATTCTTGAGTCCTGGTGTTCATGACTCACAATAATAAAGGCTTTATTTCTCCCTCTTACTCAGATTTCAATAACAAGGGTATTTTTTATAGTTATATATGTATGGCTAAAAAACCTAAATATCCCCGAGCAAATCTGGCATTGATTTCATCTAGCGTTAGCTCAAGAATAATGTGACTCTCTTTTCACCCTTGGGACTTAAACACAGGTTTCTTACTTATCGATATAGACATATATATGGATATGGATAGGTAGACAGATAGTTCATTGTTAGGATAAATAAAGTACAAACCGTTCAAGTACAGCACCTGTGTTGCAGCCACAATTAATTATTTTGGCTGGAAATGATTGATCTGAATTGAATCGAAGCATCAGGTGAATCTTGTTCCCTCATCACCCAGTAGGTCACATGACAATCCGTTTTCGTTATACAGATTTATCCTGTAAAGGAAATGGCTAAATGTTTTCTCATGCATAAATCAGAACAACACAGTCTTTAGCATATATGCACTCCCTTCCCGTTGAAGGGCAGAGAGGCCAAGGACACAGTAAATAGTAAGACAGGTTCAAACTCAACCCTGTTTGACTCCAGATATCAGTCTTAAGTCCAACTGTACCATTCATGGGTTCCACCATATTTATTTCTTTAAAAAATTAGTAAAATACAGATCACCTAGAATTTACCATTGTTCAGTGTACAGTTCAGTGCCGTTAAGTATTATTAACATGGCTGTGCTATTATCATCATCATCCAGCCATGAAGGTCTTGTCATCTTGTAAAACTGAAACTCTACTGGTTACACAATGACTCCTCACTCTCCCTCCCTTCAGCCCCTGGCGCCTCCCACTGATTTTTTAAAATTCTTTTTTTTTTAATGTTTTATTATTTATTCTTGAGAGAGAAGCATGAGGAGGGGAGGGATAGAGAGTCGGCAACCCAGAATCTGAAGCAGCTCCAAGCTCTGAGCGGTCAGCACAGAGCCCGGTGCGGGGCTTGAAGTCAAGAACTGAAAGATCCTGACTTGACCTGAAGTCAGACGCTTACCTGACTGAGCCCCCCAGGCGCCCCAACTACCACCGATTCGGGCTGCTCTAGGTACGTCATATACATGGAATCATACAGTGTTTGTCTTCTTGCTCCTGGCTTATTTCCCTTGGCACACGTCCTCAAAGTTCACCCATGTTGTAGCATGTATCAGGATTCCCTTCTTTTTTGATATTTAATATTCCATTGTATGTACATACCACATCTTGTTCATGTTTCAATCAGTGGATACTTGGGTTGCTTTTGGGTGTTCACCATATTTATTTATTTATTCCTTAGGTTGTGTAAGTTACTTTCTTTTTAGAACCTCAGTAGGTTCTTTGCTGTGCACACTTTTAAATTAATATTCTAAATGTTAATTTAATCCCAACAAAGAATGAAACGATAGTTGATCCTAGGACAGCCATGGAATTCTTTTGTGTATTCCAGATAACTGGTGGAGAGGGGTTTTGAGAGGCCAGTGAAGTACCCCAGAAAAAGAAAATAACGACGATGGACTCCGTTGCCCTGGGTAGAGGAAAGCAACGCATGCTTCCATCTGGCCACGAGAAACAGAACCGGTTATGCCGGCCTGGAGCAGCATTTCAAAGACGCTGGGGACTGTGGGTCATGAAATATGCTGTAAGTTCTTACTTTTTTTTTCTTGGCTTCTAGTAAACTAATATCGGTAGACACATTATAGAGGTAGCCTTAAGGATAACTCAGTGGGGGAGAATCAAGTAAATGCCAGAAGAACATTTTAAATCAAAACATATGCAACAAGTATTTTCTGATAATCATTTTGATTTGAAGTCATTAACGTTACTGAAGTCATTTTTTCCCTTAAATAAAATTTTTAAAAAATTCTTTTCCATTTATTTA
>PISW01010957.1:0-44855 GCA_004023785.1 Mungos mungo
AGAAAATAAAAAGAAAAGAGAAAGAAGAAAAGAAAAAAAATATATGTAAGGGAGTCGGAGACAACAAAGGATAGTAGACAGTCTAAAAGTGCATGACCAGTTGAGGGGAGAGGTAAGGATGAGATACAGGAGAATATATCTGGGTTGCAAGAAGGTGAAAAAGTAAGGGAGAAAGGAAAAAGGAAAATAAGGAGTAAAATTTAAAAGAATTGAGTAAAGAAAAATGAAAAACAGGTAATAATGACAAAGAAATAAGTACGAAACAAGTGAAGAAAAAAATTTTTTTTAATATATTAAAAAAAAGCAGCAGCAGCTCCCCCTGGTGGATAGGCGAGGTTTTCTGTGGTAGGTCTTGGATGCTGTTCTCAGAGGCTCCGCCCATGCCTGAGGCGAAATGAGCAGCAGGAGGTTGCTTAGTCCCCACCCCCAGCCAGGATCGAGATTGCAATGGGGGAAAGGAAAAAAAAAACGTGAGTCTCTCTTGGTTTCCGATAGCTGTTGCTCAAGGTGCTGTGCACTGCTGGAAATGAGCTGGGAGCTTTTGCAGTTAAGCACGCCCAGTCCTCCACCTGCCGCCGACTCCTTGTCCCGCGTAGTGTTGGTGTGAGCCCTATTTTTTCCTGTGGGCACCCTGGATTCGTGCAGCCAGTGCAGGGGGCGAGGTGCCCCGTGGAAATGTGGTCCGTGGTCCCGTTCCCAAAACCAAGTTCGAAGTGCTCGCCCCTGGCTCAGCCGCAGCCCTGGCTGCTTCTTGCCGGGAAGTGCGCGGCCCTGACGCAGCCACCGCTCCGGCTGCTTTTCGCCTGGAAGTGCACTCTCCTGCCACAGCCGCTTCTCGCAGCCGCAGCTGCCGCTGATTCCCCACCGAGATGGCTTAGGGCTGGAAGCTGTTCCTTCCCTTGCGCCACCCCAGTTCGGGATTCCGGCTACCCAGCAGTTATCTATGGAGTGGGTTTCTCTCTCCAAGCACAGCAGTCAAGCGTTCTTTACCTCTTCCCCAGAGACAGTACTATGAGCGTGTTCCAACTCTCTGTCTCTCGGGCTCTGCCCGCTTTGCCCCATGTTGGGCTGGGGATCTTGCCTCCCCTGCCCGTCCCGGGCTGGCCCGTTTTCAGATCTCCCTCATTCGCCCTCACTCACTCAGGTATCCTTGCGGTTCTATTCTTTCTGGAGTCCGTATTTTCTCCTTCTGCTCTCTCAGATGAGAGTAATATCCTTCTCAGTTCGATAAATGGGGAAATATGACCATTTGTAGCAAAGTGGATGGACCTTGAGGGTGTCATGCTAAGCGAAATAACTCAGGCAGAGAAGGATAGATACCATATGTTTGCACTCATAGATGTAAAGGAGAGACCTGGCAGGGGACCATGGGGAGAGGAAGGGGGAAAGAGAGCGGGGGAGAGTGAGGGACAGAGATCAAGGGAGACTACTGAATACTGAAAACAAACCATGGACTGAAGGGGGAGGGGGAGGGAGGGAGGGGGTGATGGTCATGGTGGGGGGCACTTGTGGGGAGAAGCACTAGGTGTTATATGGAAACCAATTTGACAATAAACTATTTTTAAAAAGGGTGTTGTATTTTGTCAAATGCTTTTTCTACATCTATCGACAGGATCATATGGTTTTTATCTTTTCTTTAGTTAATATGATGTATCACATTGCTGGACTTGTGGATGTTGAACCAGCCCTTTAACCCAGGAATGAATCCCACTTGATTGTGATGGATAATTCTTTTTATATGCTGTTGAATTCAATTTGCTAGTATCTTGTTGAGTATTTTTGCATCTGTATTCATTAAGGTTATTGGTCTGTAGTTCTCTTTTTTTGCTGGGTCTCTGTCTGGTTTGGGTATCAAGGGGATGTTGCCTTCTTAGAATGAGTTTGGAAGTTTTCCTTCTATTTCTATTTTTTTGAATAGTTTGAGAAGAATGGGTATGAGCTCTGCTTTAAATGTCTGGTAGAATTCCCCTGGGAAGCCATCTGGCCCTGGGCTCTTATTCATTGGGAGATTTTTGATAATGGATTCGATTTCTTCACTGGTTATTGGTCTACTCATGCTTTCTATCTCTTCCGGTTTGAGTTTTGGTAGTGCATGTGCATTTAGGAATTTGTCCATTTCTTCTAGGTTGTCCAGTTTGTTGGCATATAATTTTTCATAGTAATCTCTAATGATTGCTTGTATTTCTACGGGATTGATTTTAAAGCTAGAACAAGCTATCCTCAAATTCGTATGGACCACAAAATACTCCAAATAGCCAAAGTAATAGTGAAGAAGAAACCCAAAACGGGAGACATCACAATCCCAGACTTTAGCCTGTACTACAAAGCTGTCATCATCAGGACAGTATGGTATTGGCACATTAACAGACACATAGACCAATGGAATAGAATGGAGAACGCAGAACTGGGTACACAAATGTACAGTCAATTAATTTTTGACAAATAAGGAAAGAGTATACAATGGAAAAAAGACTGCCTCTTTAGCAGGTGGTGCTGGGAAAACTGGACAGCAACATGCAGAAGAATGAAACTAGACAACTTTCTTACATCATACACCTAAATAAACTAAAAATGCATGAAGTAACTGAATGTAAGACAGGAAACCATCAAAACCCTCTAGGAGAAAGTAGGAAACAACCTCCATGTCCTCAACCGCAGCAATTTCCTACTCGACACATCCCCAAAAACAAGGGAAATGAAAGCAAAAATGAACCTTCTGTCCCTTTCCCCTCTGTTCCTCTGGGACTTCTATGAATGGAATGTTATCATGCTTTATGGAGTCACTGAGTTCTCTAAGTCTACATTCAGAATTCTATATGTTAATTTACTTTCTCTTTTGTGACTCCTCTTTTCCACAATTTAATCTTCTATATAACTTAGCCATTCCTCTTCTGCTTCCACCCATTATTACATACAATAAGCATCACATCTCTTTGGTAACATTTTATAATTTTACCATGACAAGTTTTTATGTCTTTTACCTCTGTAGTATGAATATCCTTGATGTCTGCTATGCTTTTTTTACCCTGGCCATTATCCTTATTATTGTTGTTTTAAGTTCTGTTTCAGGCATATTTGTTATATCATCCCTGGCTATGATCTTTTCTTGTTCTCTCCTTGGAGATGAACTCCTCCATTTTGTCATATTGCCTAGGTCTCTGTCTTCTTCTGTGTTTTAAAAAGGCCTTTTATGTTTTCTGCTCCTGAAGGTAATGGGTATATTAAGAGGGATTTATATACTGTCCAGAGACTGGCACCTCAGAAAAGGTTTGTGGTGAGTGCTGTGTGCACCATGTTGCTGTGTTTTGACTGCTCTACCTCTCAGGCCAGTCCTCAGCAGAGTTTCTACTTACCTAAAGTAAGGAGTGTCAAGACCTTGTGCAGTGTGTGGTGAAGTTTAATTAGGTCTGCTTTGGTTTTCCTGTTAAAAAAAGGGTATATCCTATTTCTTCTAGAAATGAGGCTTTATTGCATTCTATGGTCGGTGAAAGTGGTGCCTGAGGGGGTTGTACAGGTTCTCTGGGGTAGGGGTCCTCTGCTGCTCTGGTTCCCAGGAACTCTCTCCTTAGGAATGAAGCACCTGAAAAGTTCAAGGAGGTGGAACTTGGTGTAAATGCCTCTAGCGTACATCAGGGGTTGTTTTTCTTTTCACTGAAGTCTGTTTATACTGGGTATTTTGGGGAAATCATGGCATCCACCCACACTCTCATCCCTGGGATTGCCTTGGTGTGGCATCCGCCACACTCTCATCCACCTCAGTTCAGGAAGCCCTCACAGAGCACTGAATAATCTTCCTTGACGTGTCCCAGTCTTACGTCGGAATACTGCCTTCACACCATTTGAGTCCAAGGCACCTGCCCATCCCATAGGACAGTGCTCCTGTGTTTTGTCTCAGGTGCACCAGCTGGGTTTCGTAATTCCTAACTGTAGGAACTCAGTGTGGCGCCACCAAGCTGATCCTGTGGAGAAGGGTCTCACTGTGCTATGGCTGGTGCTGGTTTGTCTCAGCAGGGCAGTTGCATGACCTCTTCAGAACTTAGAGTTTATGGTGAAGACAGCAAAAAGTCAGGATCCAGATTAGCTGCCTTCAGCAGAGCTTCTATGTTAATGAACAGGGCAGTGCAATGGCTCCTGTCAGCTCTCTTGTTCCAAGAGAGGCAGTGTCACCTTTCCCAAATGCACTTCAGGAAGGGAAACTGTCTCTCCCTATGCGACCCAAACCACGGGATCCTCAGACCACAGTGCCCCTCCTGAGCCTTTGCTTTTCCTCCCCACAAAAGCACTAATATGCCTACCAGGTTCCACCCTGCGATGACATGGACCTCTAAATCTCCAGTCTTTGAGATCACCTGTTCGTGAAAGTCACAATAATCAGGCCTTCTCGTTTACCTTGTCAGCAGTATTGGGTAACTGTTTATCTCGAGCTATTCTCTGGGTGCTCCTCTCCTTCTCTCTCTCTCTCTCTCTCTCTCTCTCTCTCTCTCTCTCTCTCTCTCTCTCTCTCTCACTTTCTCTTTCTCTCTGTCTCTTTCTCCATGATCAGGGCTCCCTCCCCTCCAACCACCTGCTATTCTTTTTCCTGAAATAACATCTCAGCCCTTCTTCCCTTCTGTGGTGTGGCCTCTTTACTCCCTTTAGTGGTGTAGTTTGTTTTCCCAGTCCTGAGATCTAGTTCCTAGATATTCAAAAAGGTTTGATATTTCACGGGCTATGCTGAGGGATGAGGCAAGCACAGGGTCTTCCTATTATTCTGCCATTTTTTTTTAATTTTTAATGTTTTTTTTTTAATTTTTGAGAGACAGTGCGAGCAGGGGAGGGTCAGAGAGAGAGGGGGACACAGAATCTGAACCAGGCTCCAGGCTCTGAGCTAGCTGTTAGCACAGAGCCCGATGCAGGGCCTGAACCCACAAACCGTGCAATCATGACCTGAGCCGAAGCCGGAATCTTAACTGACTGAGCCACCCAGGTGCCCCTATTCTGCCATCTTATATCCTCCATCATTATCTCCCTTTCTACTTACATTACAGCAACATAGTTAAGTTATTTTAAAAGTTTAAAATTTTCCCAAATATATAATGGTTGATTTTACCTGCCACTTGTGGAAAATGTCCATTTTTTATTATTTCATTTTAGATAAAAATACATCATATGACATATAACACCTTAAAATATTTTGAAGAGAAGGCACATGTGTTGAACATAGGCACCACATGATTTCCAACTAAACCACCTCCAGTGGAGCCTCATTTATCACAGTACACTTGACATTGCTCTCAGCCCTTCAATGCTCAGTGCCTCAGGAACATACCTTGTTCTGGTCCTCATAGAATATCATCTGCACCTTTTCATGTGTTTCTTGAAGCGACCTATTTAATTAATTCAAGTTGAGATAAGGATAATATATTAATGTTTACAATTTTATGTTCTTTTTTACCCTCACACAGAAAATAAACCAAAGGCCAATTCGGTAAAATTTAAAATAAAGCAAATAAATGATCAAAAAGTAAAAATAAGAAATAGACTATCTACTTAAAAGCCATGGAAAACAAGCTATAAAAACTTTCAAAATTTAAGAATTTGTTATATTTCACACTATCGGCCACCATATAGACTACAAGGCAAAGAATTTCCATTATTGATAGTTTACTAACTATTCAGTTACATGGGAGTGGTAAATTCCTGAATGATATCAGTCTTGTTTAATACAAAAATCTCCCAGAGTGCCTGGGTGACTAGCTCATTTAAATGTCTGACTTTGGCTCATTTCATGATTGCATGGTTTGCGGGTTTGAACGCCGCATTGGGCTCTGTGCTGACAACTCAGAGCCTGGAGCCTACTTCAGATTCTCTGTCTCCCTGTATCTCTGCTTCTCCTCTGTTCTGACTCTCTCTCTCTCTCTCTCTCTCTCTCTCTCTCTCTCTCTCTCTCTCTCTCTGTCTAAGCCCAAAGGTTCGGTCGGGGCATCTATATCAAATTGTCTAAAACCCGACGCCCGGTCCCGAGTTCGGCGCGCCTAGTCCCTAACCCGCGGCCCCAGCGCGCCTATGCTGGCTCTGGGCGTGCCTCCGGTCGGGGCGAACGCAACGCCTCCATCCCGCCCCCGGCTTTGATCAGGCGAAGAGAGAGAGCGTTTATTAGAAAAGCCGTCAATATATAGGCTTTCAGGGCGGGGATATCCAAATAGCTGACCTACGTCAGTACCAGGTAAATAGAGTCGAAATGCATAATCAATGAAGCACCCCGACATTTGCCTCAGCGATATGGGGGGCAGGGGAGCAGCACTAAATACGGTTTTGATCTTTTGTGTGCCTCTGCCCTTCTGCATCTGTCTCAGCAGGACAGGCGCCAGCTGGCAAACACCAGCCTCCAAAAGAAATCTGTTTACTGGCTCACTCTCCGGGAGAGATCTTTGCCAGAGGTAGCGAAACATGGCGGTCCCCGACATCTCTCTCTCTCTCTCTCTCTCTCTCTCTCTCTCTCTCTCTCTCTCTCTCTGTAAAATAATAAATAAGGGTGCCCAAGTGGCTCAGTCGGTAAAGCGTCTGACTTTGGCTCAAGTCATGTCTCACTGATTGTGAGTTCCGGCCCCACATCAGGCTCTGTGCTGAAAGCTCTGAGTATGGAGCCTTTTTCAGATTCTGAGTCTCCTTTCTCCCTACCCCTCCCTTGCTCAGGTTCTGTCTGTCTGTTTGTCTCTCTCAAAAATATATAAATATGAAAAAATTAAAAAAATAAATTAACATTAAAAATAGAAAAATCTTCCTCGGTGACACTATGTAGTTTAGGAGACTGAACATGATTTCAGCTTGCAGTTCTTTTTTAAATGTTTTATATGATGAATTCCAGTTACTTGAGATACAATGTAATATTAGTTTTAGTTTTATGAAACTGATTCATCACTGTTGTACAACACCGGATGTTCATCACAATAAGTGGACTCCTTAAAACCCATCACCTATTTCTTGCATCCCTCATCTACCTCTCCTCTGGTAATTATAAGCTTGTCCTTTATAGTTAGGAGTCTGTTTCTTGGTTTTTATCTGTCTTTTTCTCCCCCTTCTGCTCATTTGTTTTCTTTCTTCATTTCTACATATGAGTGAAATCATGTGGTGTCTTTTCCTAAATGACTTGTTTCACTTAGCGTAATGCGCATTACCTCCAACCATATCACTGTAAATGGCAAGATTTCATTCTTTTTTATGGCTGAGTAATATTCCACCATATTTGTCCATTCACAAATCCATGGACATTTGGGTGGAACCCATAGTTTTTCTCTTGTATATCATACTGGTATATACGTTAGAATTATTTTTGCATTCTTTTTTTAATACTCAGCAGTGTGATAACTAGACCTAATGAAGTTTTATTTTTAACTTTTTGAGGTACTTCCATACTATTTTTCAGAGTAGCTGCACACCTAACCACACCACATCTCCTGACAAGAGAGTTCTGCAGGGCTTCAGTTCTGATAGAGGTGGCATCGGGTCTCATTTAACAAGCAGAACAAAGCACACCTAGTAAAATCTTATCATATTCTGGACAGGAAGAAAACACTGCTTGCTGCAGGCAAGGGGAGCCTCTGATGGTAACTGGTCTGATGGAAAGAGCAGCAAAACTTCAACACCTGAGACACTCCGTCAAGCACCATCCCTGGATACTGCATGAAATTTTTTTCCCAAAAAGCCATTAGTTTCAGGAGGAGGAAACATGACAGAATTCTCTAAAACACAGATGAAGGCAGAGACTTAGAGAAAATGCCCAGATGGAGGAATTAAATTTTACGTTGCACTTCTGACCAACTTCAATATTAGCTTTACTCAGATCAGTCCCTATGGCGGTGCAAAATGAGCACGGGACTTCTGTTCTGTCTCCAGATTCAGCAGTTTCTATCCCTGAAGAGGTCGTGTGCATCAAGAAGACTGAAAGCAGTCCTCATCATCCAAAATGCACCCATGTTCACAGCACTGAGACATAGAGCAGTGCTAATAATCTTCAGGCATTTATTGTCTTCAGGAGCATCCCAGACTCCAGGTTTAAAGACCTTGTCTCATTGCCAGTTCTTTCCTCTCTAAGTCGCTTACAAATGATATTATGGGTAGGATCTCAAATAGCAACCTTCTCTTACTGCAAAATAATATGATAATAATTATATACTATCAATGGATGTTATACATTACAATAACAATTGAGTACATAGGATCACTGGATCAGAATAAGGTGCAAAATAATTTAGGATATTCTCAAATAAAGCACCAGACTTCAAGTTTGTGCTTGAATATACATACAAAGCACAAGGACTTTATCAAACTATCTTGTAAACCAGAAAATATGAATGTTGTTAAAAAAAAAAACGAATAAATGAGACAGATTTTTTTGCATTCAATCAGAAACCTGAGTTCACAGAGAAGCCCAGGTTCCCCCCAATACAGAGGCACATACACTCACAAACACAGCTGAGGTCTACTTGCCTTGGACAGAAGCCATGGACCACCATAGGAGTAAGTGTGTTTATAGGTGAGATTGTTATTCAGATCCGTAGATTTAGCGAAGCAGATTTCCGTTCCAATGCAGGTGAGCATCATCCAAATCCCTGAGAGCCTGAATAGAACAAGAGGCAGAGGATGGAGGAAGTCACCCCCTCCTTTTTTCTGCCTTATTGCTTGAGTTTATCATCTCATCTTATTTTCTCTTTCTCTTGGACCAGAAATACATCATGTGTTTCTCTGGTCCTCAGACTGTCAGACTCCTAAAAATTTGCCCCAACATGTTTCCTTACAAGCTCCAGCTTGTAGAGAACAGACCCTGGGACTTTTCTGGATCCACTATCATATGACATAAAGTATGTATGTTTTTCTGCAGGTGAAATTTCAGCTGGAAATGAATGAGAAATGTATTTCTAAATAAATTACATAAATAAAATTAATTTCTACATCCTACTGGGCTTTTGGTATTGTCAGTCTTTTACAATTTATCCATTATAAGAGGACGTGCAGTGCTATTTTCATGAGGATAGATATATTTATAAAACATTTGCCTCTTTTATGAGACTATTACATCAATACGATATCATATTCCTGGAGGAATTGCAGAGATTACAGCCACCATCATGGACTCGGAGGATGTAGGAGAAGTGATGCTCGGCACAAGCCTGTTCACTTCCCTTACTTCACAAACTTTTAAGAGCTCTGATAGGCTCATAGAGGTAATTATGAGTGCTGGTCTTTAGCTTTTTTCAGTAAAGCCTTACTATTAACTGCAGACCATGACACTTAAGAAATAGTTGTTGGCCAGTTCCTGGACCTTACCAACTGGAGGAGTAAGCCTCAGTGACTAGGTTACCATGCAAACTGAACTGTCTATATTTAAGGGAGTGTTATTTGATTAACTGAGCCATAACCTGAAGTATGCACAGTTAGACTCTATCATTAAGTGGAAGAAGTGATGGAGTCTGAAGAGATCCTGAAGACACAAGCAAGTTATATGAAGTAATTTCCCAAATGTCCATGGTCTCCAGTCTTGTTCCACTGTATTCTCTTTCCAAACCTGCCCATATGGCCTCATTGGGAGGGTCCTAAAATTAGTTGAGAGAAAAGTAAAAAAACTTCAGCGTGGTTCCCACATGGTTCTGCATGAGACTCAGGCTCCACTTAAAGTGGAATTCACTAGTATATTCATGTTCTCCACCACCCTGAACCACCTGGATTTATCAAATACAGAAATTTCCTTCTGAAAACATGATTACCTTAGTAAGAGACAGTAGCTTGTAAAGACGTGGCCAATTTATGATCCTTCAGGAATGAAGGTGATGGTCATCTGGCCAAATAATAGACTGTCGATCTGAGATCCTTTCTGACAGCAAAGAGAATACATACTTGGTAGAGAAAGATGTTAGTTATAAATATTTTTTTTTGTTCTTCTCTGGTTACAGAAATGAGGATGGTAGCTGTCATGGATTATTCCTCATTTTTCTGTGAATACATTTGTGTGTGTCTTTTTTGTTCCCTCTCTGTTTTATTGCCAAGTAACATAAGATATATTGACTTTATATAATTGCATATAAGAATTCTTAATTTTATATCATGGTATTTTAGTTATGGGGTATTTAGGAGAAGACCAAACATTGCACATGAGATTCACATCCTCTTCTGGGGAAGTGGATAGTGTATTTTTGGTTGTATGCAGGTCTTTTGTATCATTGAAGATGAAATTATGATGTTGGTCTTTGCTTTATATGAAGAATTAATGTGATTTAGGAAATGCATGTGGATTCCCAACATTATAGGAAGTTGACTTGTCATGGTTAACTTTATGTGTCATCCTTACTGGGTAATGGGTGTCAGATTAAACATTGTTTCTGTGGTTGTCTGTGATGTTGTTTGAAGAAGAGATTGGTATTTGCATTTATGGTGTCTGGATAAGTGGGCATCATGCAACCAATTAAGGTTGTGAATAGAATAAAGATAAGAGTGAAGGAAACTTTCTAATTTTTCTTCTTGTGTGGATGCTTGAGCTGGAACATTGTTCTCCTCCTGCTCTTGGACTGAGAGTTAAATTATCAAGTCTCCATGTTTTCAGACTAGACACTAGTTCAGAATCAGATGAGAATTACACCACTGACTTTACTGGGTTTCCAGCATGTGATAGTTAGTCATGGGATTTCTTAGCCTACTTAGTCATATAAATCAATGTGCTATGAGCTCTGTTTCTCAAGATTTTCCTGACTAGCACATGGGTTTAAAGTATTTGAAGAAGCAGCGACATATACAAAGTCTTGAATAGCAAAGTTCCATGAAGGAAGTGTCATGTCGTTTGATTGGGACAAGAGCTGGATGAGGATAATGAGGAGCTATGGTATCCAGTGGTTCTAGCTGCAGTTGAGCACACCTGAAACTCCTGTAAATGTCCAGTTCATGTGCATCAGGATATGTGTAAACTATTAATATTTGGGCACAAGGGTAAGCAAGTGTAAGTGACTCTATCTCTTCTTCATATAAGTAAAGTTTTCATATTAAAACAGTTTGGAATTCAGACACAAAATAAGTAAGCACAGAATCATGTGTCCAGAAAGGCTCCCTGGGGGAAACTGGTATATGGGGAGGAAGTCACAGACCCTGACAGGAAACCTGCCAGTAACGTCCATCTGCACCTGTTCCTGGAAATACAAACCAGAATGGTGCAGAGTGTGCACCCCCTGGTGGTCCCGATCCTCTTCTAGAGGGAGTTTGTGTATGAGCTCAAGCTGACAGCCCCTCACTGTGTCCTTTGCACAGTAATACACAGCCGCGTCTGCAGAACTCAGACTTCTCAGCTCCAGTAGGCTGTGTTTGTGGATGTGTCTGCCGTCAGGGTGACTCTGCCCTGGAACTTTTGCGCATAGTCTGTAGCACCATCTTCAGGGTCAATATCTCCCATCCACTCAAGCCCTTGTCCAGGAGCCTGTCGCACCCAGTGCATATAGTAATCAGTGAAGGTGTATCCAGATTCTTTGCAGGAGATCTTCACTGTTGCCCCAGGCTTCCTCACTTCAGCCCCAGACTGCACCAGCAGAACCTGGGAGTGCACACCTGTAGAGAGGGGACAAGAGTGGATGAAATCATTGTTGACCGGTCCTGGTCCTCTCCTCTTTCCAGGAACTGGGGTGACCCTTACCTATAGCCATGGCCACCAGGTAGAGGATTCTCCAGCTCCAGTCCATGTGCTCTCGGGGTCTCCTGTAGAGAATGGGATTGTATGGTGATGCTCTCAGGGCACAGACACACCCATACTTAAACTAGTGCACTTAGGATTATTTGAATTGTCATGAGGCAGAGTATTTCATACACAAGACCAAAACAATCTAGAGAAGGAACAGGTGTGTTTCACAAGAACCGTGCACAATGGGATTCAGAGGACACTAGTCTAATCCTTGTTTGAGGACATGATTCCCAGGTCAGGTCCCTGAACTGTGTGCAGACTGGGCTCCTGTCACTGAGGGATAAGACCCCACAGGAGATGCTCCTCATTGTGAATTCACCTTGAACGATCCAGAGAGAGCATGAAAGTGTTTTTGACTCTGATGTCTGAAAGTCTTATTCCTGGATAAGTGTGTCTCCAAATTTCTGCACAAAATAGGGTAAATATACTCATACTCATTTCCATCTCTTTAATGAAGATATCTAAAAGCCCCGGACTAGCACCCTCTTCAAGTGTCTTCTTATTGCCTTGAGTTCATTAAATGCTCTGATGGAACAGGATATTTATACACCTGTTAGCATCCCTCATCCTACTCATATTTTAGATTGTTTTCTGAAAAAGGAAATCCTGGCTTCTGACAGGAAAGCCTTCCCCGCCCCCTGTGCAGCCTGGTGCTGAGTGGTACTGAGAGCCCCCTGCAGCTCAGAATTGGCCCTGCAGGGAGGTTTCTGTCCAGACACAGAACATTTATTTCAGTGTCTCTACTCCAGTATTACACGGTGGCGGGGAGCAGAATATGCCACTGGAATGAAAGGTGCTTGGGAAACAGCCAGTTAGAGACACCCTGACACTCCTTTGTTTCCTAAATAGAAATTAAATCTCCTATGTGAAATCTTCCTTGACTAGGTGGAGAGAACTGTCCTTAGTACTAGAAAAAGGAATTTAGGCCCAAGAATTCTGTGCAGAGAAACCTTAGTTCTTCACTAATGCAGTAACACTAGCCACAAATAAATGTCTTGGCCGTCATCATAAACATACTATTTATTTTTGTAAAGCTTGAGAAGCTATTTGCTCTGTTTACTACTTTTTGTTCATATTTTTAGGGGTCTCTTCTACATACACAATTAAAATTGTTTTTCTGCTTATAGTTTGTCTTATAACAATTTAATTATTAAACCAGATAAATAATCCATAAGGGAAATAGAAATTTTCCTGCCCTTACATTGACTGTTCTGTGCCTTCAAAGGTCACTTCCAGTGAAACCATAGGCTCTGCTAGCATCTGTCAAAATAGTGACCTGTCTTTACCAAACCTGCACACTCTGCAGAGACACCACAAGCACAGGTTTCTGAACCCACCAGGGAGTCCCTTCCCTGGTGCCTCAAATGCACTGATGCAGTCCACACTCGTGGTGAATCCAGAGACTCTGAGAACTTTGGGGCAGCCTCTTATCTCCTATAGGTTACTGTGGTTGAAGGTATGTCTGAATATATCTGATTATAGACACATGTAGCTCACAGCCCACTGCATATCTACTCTCCAGTACCACCTACACAGTATTGCTGATATTTGCAGTATGGACCCCATGTTGGCCCTTTTGGGTAGTGCTCCAAAACTCTTTTAGTTTTTCCATGGAACCTGTAATACACACTTGTTGTGTCATATCCTCACCCTTGAGTGTCAGTGAAGTGTCTCTGTGATGGGGATGTCCCTTCTGGAGGTCAGTCCTTGTGTCACACTGTGCAGATGAGCTACATGGACACTGACCTGTCTCATTTGTTCACGTTTATAGGTGCTGCATGTAAAAAGCCACAGGAGAGTAGATGTATCCACTTCCTGTTTGGTTGAAATAACTCCTCACTAGAACTTGATGTTGTGCATGGAGAGACCTCTTGAGTGCCCTCATGATGAGCAGTGCTGCGGGGCCTGAGAGAATTTTAGCAATTGCAGGAGTGTCCCCTCCTCCATCCTGTACACAGGACCTTGCACCATTGTGCCTGGCAGCCCACCCACCAAGATGGATGGTGTGTGTCTTCCTGCAGACCTGGGATGGGCCCTGGATCCATTCCCACTTGTGGCTGTGCAGTGAAGAAAAAGTTCTCAGACACAACTTGGGGAGATGTGCAAGGCTGTCTCTGTGAAAAGGCAGCAGCAGCATCAGACTGTACGTAGCCTTTATTTCATATTTCATTAGATAGAAATATCAAAGAATAATAAAGCAAGAAAGAGAACACAAAGAATTTTTAGACACTAGCCTAACATATGTCTAGCATGAAGAGAGTTACCTACCAGGTGCTGCACCTTAATTGTTCTTTGGGGGAACTCTGTATCTCATAACACTATTGTGATCGACAGCCTTGAGACAAAGACATTGCTGACATTTCAGCTATTTCCCCATTAACCATCCAGGACTTACAATACACTCTCTAAAAATAACTGCACCTCCCATCCCTTTTGTTTCTCAGTTGTAGAAACAAAGGTCACGGTGGAAATAGTGACTTTCTGGGTATTGGCAAAGAACTACCTTAGGTGATTTGGTAGACAACAGAGGGACGTTATCATTTTGAAGACTGCAACAAAAAACAAAGTCATCAATAATATCGTAATAATCCTAAGCCAAGAAAGAACACTGAACCCATGAACAATTTTTTTTTTGGTTGATCTAATTATAAATGTTATTGAGAGAGTCAATCATTGCTTTTTGGTTTTCTTGGTTAAGATCTCATAATTGTTTTTGTAACCACAGTTTGAAATTATCTACAGAGGCATTTAGGGGTGAATCAAGTGCTTGATTGAAGTAACAGTGTATTCATTGCCAAGTCTCGTAAATAGTGGGGGTGACACAATACGTCATGAAACCCATCTCACATATGAGTTGTAATTAGGTCCACAAACCCTGTTGACATTTTCCAAGCCAGGCAACAGCAACTTTTATGCCTGAAGATGAGGAAGGATTTGTTGATCAATCCTCATTTGCTCATCTAAATTGAATGTAGTGCTTTGTATATATTGATTTACTTGATATGCAATCTGTAAAGAGATGGCTAGAGAGGTGGCTGTCATGGCCAGCAAAATAATGGCCAAAATAGCCATCAATAAAATGCCCAGAAACCTCTTAGTTCTTTTCTTTTCTGCTAACACAGAGACAAGTTGTTGCAATGGGCCCCCCCTTTCCAAGGTAAATTTAATTTGACCGTTAACCAGAGTTGTGCCTTTTGTTTGGCAACATAAACAAAGGTTACATGTAAATGTGATATGTTTGTAGTAGAGAAATGGGTGATCCATGTTTTGTTTCCTCTGAAAATAGTGTGTGTCTCATTAATACCTGGAGTTGCTGTTGTAAGTAAGAATATGCATGGTCTTGTAGTACACATAACAATGCTATTGATTTCATAAGTAAATGACCAGTTAAATTTTCCACATATAAATGTAGCAGGACCATGTCTAATTTTTTTTTTTTAACAAATGGTGGGCCAATCCTCCAAGAGGAAGTTTTAATAGAGGAATAATTATTAGAAGAGTATTTGGGTTTTTTAAATTTTTTTAAATGTTTTATTTATTTTTGATACAGAGAGAGACAGAGCATGAGAGGGGAAGGGCAGAGAGAGAGGGAGACACAGAATCGGAAGCAGGCTCCAGGCTCTGAGTTGTCAGCACAGAGCTGGACGTAGGGCTCGAACCCACTAATGTGAGATCATGACCTGGGCTGAAGTCAGAAGCTTAACTGACTGAGCCACCCAGGCGCCCCAGAGGAGTATTTGAATCTAAGTATTGGACCTGTGAATTCAGGATTCCATATGGGGTTAGAAGTATTGTAATGGAAAAGAAGTGACCAATTCCAGACATGTGATTCTCAAGTTCTATTAATTTACATCATCAACAGTCCTTGGGGTCCCCAATTTCCAAGAATTCCCTATTGCTAAATAGGGATATTTGTGTAAAATTATAAGAATGACAAAGGTCCTATGATTAGCCATAATAGGACCCCATCTCCCACCACTGTACATACTGGCACTGGAGACTTTGATACTGATTTTCCCTTAACTGGATTTCCTTCTATTCCTAGGGTGAGAGCAAAATGCTGATATTGATAGTACTTAACCAAGATCCATCTTCTAGTGTTTTAAGTATGCTATTCATATACCATTGTTTGTGAAGAGGGACGCAGAGGCTCTGGTAAGTATTGTGAGTGTTAGGATTATAATGGAAACAAAGAGGGATGGCCAAGTGAAGAAAGGTCCAATTTGTCAACCGCCTATGTGATGGATAGTTACATGAATCATCAGCATTCATGGGAACCCATTAATGCTCCGGTAAGAGGAGCCATTAGATGAGATAGGAGGTTTGGGATCTTCCCAAGAAACTGGATCAAACAGAAGAGGACTAAAAAGGTGAGCCCGGTACATAAAAGTAGAATGTGAGTGAACAAGAACAACAAGTAAAGAATGCAAAACATTAGCAGGTATATTACCTTAGCTGATTTGCAGAAAGACAAGAGATGACAGAGAGAAACATGTTTTCAGGGGTCACGGGTATGCCCATGTTGATTAAAACCTCTTCAGCCCGTGAGGTTAATTTTTAACATCCTCTAAGGAGATGTCTCTGTTGGCTGAGTGATCAACCTTCCTCTTCTTTGAACTTGGCATCCCATTGGGATGGGTCACTGTCATCAGACTGAAGTTTGGTATTGGATTCTTGAATTTCTGGTGCCAGCTCATGATGTGGTTTTGTTAACTGAGCAGGTAACCACACAGGACCTTGAGGAGAAAGCACAGCAGCATAGCCTCTCCTCCAGGATTACAATTGTATTGGACCCTTGCTAGATGTCCCCTCGTTGGGCGATCTATACCTTGTCTTGGGTTTTGGGAGTTCTTTTGCAGTCTGTAAATATCTTAACATAGTAGAATGAAAATTTCTATCTAATTGTAAGAGATTTAATGTCAATAGGGCTCTCATTACCTGACTCCATTGATAGTACTTCTTCCATTTTGTTTTTGTTTTTGATTTTTACTTCTCTTAAATTTTTTAATTTATTTTTGTTTCTTTAATATAGAGTATCCAATGGAAAAAAGACTGCCTCTTTATCAGGTGGTGGTGAGAGAACTGGACAGCAACATGCAGAATAATGAAACTAGACCACTTTCTTACACCATACACAAAAATAAACCCAAAATGGATGAAGAACCTGAATGTGAGACAGGAAAACTTCAAAACCCTAGAGGAGAAAGCAGGAAACAGCCTCCTTGACCTCAACTGCAGCAATTTCCTACTCAACACATCCCCAAAGGCAAAGGAATCAAGAGCAAAAATGAACTATTGGGACCTCATCAAGATAAAAAGTTTCTGCACTGCAAAGAAATAATCAAGAAAACTAACAGGCAACCAACAGAATGGGAAAAGATAGCTGCAAATGGCATATCGGATAAAGGGCTAGTATCCAAAATCTACAAAAAAGGTCACCAAACTCCACACCTGAAAAAGGAATAATCCAGTGAAGAAATGGGCAGAAGACATGAATAGACACTTCTCCAAAGAGGACATTCAGATGGCCAACAGGCACATGAAACAATGCACAGCATCACTCATCATCAGGGAAATACAAGTCAAAACCACACTGAGATACCAATTCACGCAATCAGAGTGGCTAAAATGAACAAATCAAGAGACTATAGATGCTGGTGAGAATGTGGAGAAATGGGCACCCTCCTACACTGTTGGTGGGGATGTAAACTGGTGCAGCCGCTCTGGAAAACAGTGTGGAGGTTCCTCAAAAAACTATCCATAGAACTCCCCTATGACCCAGCAATAGCACTGCTGGGAATTTACCCAAGACATACAGAAGTGCTGATGCATAGGGACACATGCACCACAATGTTCATACCAGCACTGTCAACAATAGCAAAATCATGGAAAGAACCTAAATGTCCATCAACTGATAAATGGATCAAGAAGATGTGGTATATATACACAATGGAATACTACATGGCAAAGAGAAAGAATGAAATATGGCCATTCGTAGCAAAGTGGATGTACCTCGAGGGTGTCATGCTAAGCAAAATAAGTCAAGCAGAGAAGGACAGATACCATATGTTTTCACTCATAGGTCTAACAGGAGAAACTTAACAGGGGACCATGGAAAGGGGACGAAGGAGGGGAAAGAACTAGGGAGAGGGAGGTAGGCAAATCATGATACTCTTGAATACTGAAAACAAACTGAGGGTTGAAGAAGGAGGTGGGAAGGGGAAGGGGGTGATGGTCATGGAGGGGGACACATGTGGGGAAGAGCACTGGGTGTTATATGGAAACCAACTTGACAATAAACTATTAAAATTTTTTTGAAAATAGAATTTATTGGAAAATTGGCAAAGATACAGTGTGTAAAGTGTGCTCTGGGTTTTGGGATAGATTCCCATAGTCCATCACTTACATGCAACACCCAGTACTCATCCTAAAAAGTGCCATCTTCAATGTCCATCACCTATTTTTCCCTATCTCCCTTGTCCCCATGCACCCTCAGTTTGTTCTCTGTATTTAAGAGTCTCTTATGGTTTGCCTCCCTCCCTCTCTCTTTGTAACTATTTTCCCCTTCCCTTCCCCCATGGTCTTTTTAAAATTTTCTCAAGATTCACATATGAGTGAAAACATATGATATCTGTCTTTCTCTCACTGACTAATTTCAGCCAGCATCGTCCACTCTAGTTCCATTCAGTTGTTGCAAATATCATGATTTCATTCTTTCTCATTGCTGAGTAATATTCCATTGTATATATAAACCACATTTTCTTTATCTATTCATAGTTGATAAAGTTGGTGGACATTTAGGCTCTTTACATAATTTGACTATTGTTGAAAGCGCTGCTATAAGCACTAGGATACATGTGGCTCTACGCATTAGCACTCCTGTATCCTTTGGGTATATTCCTAGTAGTGCTATTGATGGGTCATAGGGTAGTTCATTTTTTTAAACTTTTTGAGGAACCTCCAAACTGTTTTTCCAGAGCAGCTGCACTAGTCTGCATTCCCACCAACAGCGCAAGAAATCTCCCATTTCTCCACATCCTCACCAGCAGCTGTAGTTTCCTGAGTTATTTAGTTTAGCCACTCTGATCAGTGTGAGGCAAGTCAGTGTGGTTTTGATTTGTATTTTCCGGATAAGTGATGTTGAGCATCTTTTCTTGTGTCTGTTGGCCATATGAATGTATTATTTGGAAAAGTGTCTATTTATGTTTTCTGCCCATTTCTTCACTGGAGTCTTTGTTTTTTGGATGTTGAGTTTGGTAAGTTCTTTATAGATATTCGATATCAACCCTTTATACAATGTATCAGTTACAAATATCTTTTCACATTCTTTCAGTTCCCTTTAGTTTTATTGTTTCCTTTGCAGCACAGAAGACTTTTAGCTTGATAAAGTCCCAATAGTTCATTTTTTATTTTGATTCCCTTGCCTTTGGAAATGTGTTGAGCAAGAAATTGCTGCGGCTGAGGTCAAAGAGGTTGTTGCCTGCTTTCTCCTCTAATGTTTTGAGGGTTTCCTGTCTCATATTCAGGTCCTTTATATATTTTGAGTTTATTTTTGTGTATAGTGTAAGAAAGTAGTCTAGTTTCATTCTTCTGCATGTTGCTGTCCAGCTCTCCCACCACCATTTGCTAAAGAGGGTGTCTTTTTTTTTTTTTATCAGAAGCTAGTTCCTGCTTTGCCAAAGATTAGTTGGCCATACATTTGTAGGCCCAATTCTTGAGTTCTCTATTCTATTCCATTGGTCTCTGTATATGTTTTTGTGCCAGTACCATACTGTCTTGATAATTATGGGTTTGAAGTAGAGGTTAGAATCTGGGATTGTGATGCCTCTAGCTCTGGTTGTCTTCTTCAATATTACTTTGGATGTTGGGGGTCTCTTTTGATTCTGTACAAATTTTAGGATTGTTTATTTTAACTTTGAGAAGAATGCTGATGCAGTTTTGACTGGTAGTGCATTGAATGTGTAGATTGCTTTAAAATTTTAACAATATTTATTCTTCCAATCCATGGGCATGACATGTTTTCCCATTTCTTTGTGTCTTCTTCAATTTCCTTCATAAGCTTTCTATAGTTTTCTGAGTACAGATTTTCACATCTTTTGTTAGGCTTATTCCTATGCATTTTATGGTTCTTGGTGCAATTGTTTTTTTATTATTTTTTAATATATTTTAGCACTTATTCATATTTTTGAGAGACAGACAGAGCATGAGTGGGGGAGGGGCAGAGAGAGAAAGAGACACAAAATATGAAGCAGGATTCAGGCCCTGAGGTGTCAGCACTGAGCTGGAAACTGGGGTCAAATCCACAAACTGTGAGGTTATAACCTGTGCTGAAGTCAGAAGCTTAACCGACCAAGTCACCCAAATGACCCATCTTGGTGCAATTTTAAATTTGGATCACTGTTTTCCAGAGTGGCTGCACCAGTTTACATTCCCACCAACAGTGTAGGAGGGTGCCCATTTCTCCCCATCCTCACCAGCATCTACATTCTCTTGATTTGTTCATTTTAGCAACTCTGACCAGTGTGAGGTGGTATCTCAGTGTGGTTTTGATTTGTATTTCCCTTATGATGAGTGATGCTGAGCATCGTTTCACAATGTGGAGGCTTCTCAAAAAACTATCGATAGAACTCCCCTATATCCCAGCAATAGCACTGCTAGGGATTTACCCAAAGGATACAGAAGGGCTGATGCATAGAAGCACATGTACCTCAGTGTTCATAGTGGCACTTTCTACAATAGCCAAATCATGGAAAGAGCCCAAATGTCCATCATCTGATGAATGGATCAAGAAGATGTGGTGTATATTATATATATACACACACACACACACACACACATACATACATACAATGGAGTATTACATGGCAATGAGGAAGAATGAAATATGGCCATTTGTAGGAAAGTGAATGCACCTCGAGGGTGTCATGCTAAGCGAAACAAGTCAGGCAGAGAAGGACAGATACCATATGTTTGTAGTCATAGGTCTAACAGGAGAAACCTAACAGTGGACCATAGGGAGAGGAAAGGGGAAAAAGCTGGGGAGAGTGAGGGACACAAATCATGAAAGACTATTGAATACTGAAAAGGAACCATGGACTGAAGAGGGAGGGGGAGGGAGGAAAGGGGGTGATGGTCATGGTGGGGGGCACTTGTGGGGGAGAAGCACTGGGTGGATTATGGAAACCAATTTGAAAATAAACTATTAAAAATTAAAAAATAAAAAGTAATATCTATTGAAAAAATAAATTTGGATCAGCTTTTTTATTTCTATTTCTTTTGCTTCACTATTGATGTATAAAAATGCCACCAATTTTTGTACAATGATTTTGTACCCTGCGACTTTGCTGAATTCATGTATGAGTTCTAGAAGTCTTTTGGTGGAGTCCTTTGGGTTTTTCATGTAGAGTATCACTGCACCTGCAAAAAGTAAAATTTTGACTTCTTCTTTGCCAATATTGATGTCTTTATTTCTTTTTGTTGCCTGCTTATGCTAACATTTCCAATACTATGTTACACAACAGTGATGAGAGCAGACATCCCTGTCATATTCCTGATCTGAGGTGGAAAACTCTTCGTTTTCCCCATTGTGGATGATATTAGCTGTGGGGTTTTCTTATATGGCTTTTATGATGTTTAAGCATATTCCTTCTCTCCCGACTTTCTTTAGGGTTTTTTTAAGAAGGAATGCTGTATTTTTGTCAAATTCTTTTTCTGCATCTATTGACAGGATCATATGGTTCTTATCCTTTCTTTTATTAATGTGATGTATCACATTGACTGATTTGTGAATCCTGAACCAACCCTGCAGCCCAGGAATGAATCCCACTTAATGGTGAATAATTCTTTTCATATGCTGTTGAATTCAATTAGCTGGTATCTTGTTGAGAATTTTTGCATCCATGTTCATCAGGAATATAGGCTTGTAGTTCTCCTTTATTTGTGAGGTCTATGTCTGGTTTGGGAATCAAGATAAGTCTGACTTTATAGAATGAGTTTGTAAAATTTCCTTCCATTTCTATTTTCTGGAACAGCTTCCGAAGTATAGGAATTAATTCTGCTTTAAATGTCTGGTAGAGTTCCCCAGGGATGCCATCTGGTCCAAGACACTTATTTGTTGTGGGATTTTTGATAACTGATCCAATTTCATCACTAGTTATGGGGCTCTTCAAATTTTCCATTTCTTCCCATATGAGCTTTGGTAGTGTCTGGGCATCTAGAAATTTGTCCATTTCTTCCAGGTTATCCAGTCTGTTGGCATATAATTTTTCATAGTATTCTCTGATAATTTTTTGTATTTATGAAGGATTGGTTGTGCTAAATCCATTTTAATTCCTGGCTTTGTATATTTGGTTCTATTTTCTTTTTTAGAAGTCTGGTTAAGGGTTTTATCAATTTTGTTATTTTTTCAAAAACCAACTCTTATTTTTATTGATCTGTTCTAGTGTGTGTGTGGTTTTTTTTGGGGGGGGGATTCTATATTGTTTATTTCTGCCCCGCTCTTTATTATTTTTCTTTTTCTGCTGGGTTTGGGGTTTCTTGGTTGTTCTGTTTCTAGATGTGCTGTTAGATTTTGTATTTGGGGTTTCTCTTGTTTCTTGAGATAGGCCTGGATTCCAACATATGTTCCTCTTAGGACTGCCTTTGTTGCATCCCAAAGGGTTTGGATTGGTGTATTTTCATTTTCCTTTGTTTCCATATGTTTTTAAATTTCTTTTTAATTGTTTGGTTGAACCATTCATCTTTAGTAAGATGTTCCTTAACCTCCATGCATTTGGAGGTTTTCCAAACTTTTCCCTGTGGTTGGCTTCAAGTTTCATAGCATTGTGACCTGAAAGTGTGCATGGTATGATCTTAATTCTATATTTCTTGAGGGCTGTTTTGTGACCCAGTATATTATCCATCTTGTAGAGTGTTCCATGCACAATCGAGAAGAATGTATATTCTGCTGCTTTAAAAGGAAAAGTTCTAAATATATCCATCAAGTCCATCAGGCCCAGGGTGTCATTCACAGCCATTGCCATTGTTTCCTAATTGATTTTCTGTTTAGATAATATGTCAATTGCTGTAAGGTGAGGAATAAGGTCACCTGCAATTACCACATTTTTATCAATAAGATTGCTTATGTTTGTGATTAATGCTTTATATATTTAAGTGTTTCTGAATTTGGTGCATAATATATATAATTCCTAGCTCTTATTGATGAATAGACTCCATAATTATTATATAATGCCCTTCTTCATCTCTTCTTACAGCCTTTAGTTTAAAATCTAGTTTGTCTGGGGAGGAGACAAGATGGTGGAATGGTGTGGAAGTTTTTTTTCTGTCTTGCATACATGAAACACAGCTGGACCAATACTAAACTATCCTGCACACCTAGAAAACTGACTTGAGGACTAACACAACAATCTGCACAACTTGAACCACATAACTCAACAGGTACATGGCATGGAAAGGTGAACTGGGGGAAAGAAGAGCTGCGGAAAGCAGGAAGCTGTTTGCTTGCAGAGAGAGGATGAAGACGGAGGGAAAGTATGGGAAAATCATTCCCCACAAAATTAGCTGGAGAGAGAAAGTGGAAAAGTGGAAAAAGCCACAGGGACTGAAATAAAAAAAGGAGAAGGGAGAAAGGAGAAAGGAGAGGGTTTAAATTCCATGAAGGCTCTGTAAACAGGGGGACCACAGAGTCTGGAACTCCACAGCTTAAATACCTAGTGGTACTCTGGTGGGAAGTGTGAATCCACAGGAACAGAGTGGGTCTGGGAGGTCCTCCAGTCATGCGTGATTTTCCATAATCCCAGATATGCTGAGTCTACATGATAGCGTGAACTTTTTCTGGGGTGCACTGGCACCTGGACTCAAGTCCCTGGACATCAACAGTAGCAAGGTCCTGTGACGTGCCTTGGTGGGATCAGCACCATCCATCGCTTGATGAAACTCTCCCCCAGGTAATCTGAATGGGTGGAAGCCACAGTCCCTTGGAAGTGAGAGGTTGGGAAACACAGCCACGTCTCAGATAAAACTCAGGAGGGAGATACCACCTGGCAACCTGGTAGCATGGTCACAGAGAGTGTAAAAGTGGGAGTGGATGGAAACTGGAGACAAAGGACAGGTGCGTGATTCCTGGACGGGGAGAGCACAGAGTTCTGATACTAGACTGGGAAGCTGGGTGATGCCATTTTCACCTCACTGCACATAGGCATAAACACCTGTTAGTGCTACAAAAATCCACCCCAGTAAGCTAAGCAGCCCCATCTAATGGAGAATGAAGCCTTTACACTAAGCCCCGCCCAACTGGGCCAAGCTCGTTCTTCCAGAACAGCACAAATTTCTGTGCCTGCTTAGTTTAGTTTGACTTCCAGGGGGAAATGATGTAATATCAATCGTTTTTTAGTCTGTTTGCTGGCCCATCTGTTCAAATTCTTTTTGTATTCTTTTTTCTTTTTCATTTCTTTTCTTTTATATGAATACAGAAAGAGAAAAAATTATTTTTACATTCAATTTTTATTAAAAATATTTCCCCATTTTTTCTACTAAATTTTTACTTTTTTGAAAAATTTTCAAATTCTATTTTACTTCCATCAGTTCAAGTGATTCTATTTCATTGTATTTATTTTATCAAAATTTCAAGGATTTTTTTTCTTTTTCTCTTTTCCTTTTTTTTCTCTAATCAGTCAAGCTTCTTTCAATAACCAGACAAAAACACACGTAGGGCCTAATATCACTTATTTGTGTGTCTGTATTGTTTTAAATTTTTAAATTTCAATTATTTCCCTTTTATTTTAAGTCAATAAAGCTCCTTTCAACAACCAGACCAAAACACACTAGGATATAGCATCATTTATTTGATTCGTTGTGTGTGTGTGTTGTTGTGTTGCTTTCAATTTTTTAATTAAAAATTTTTTTACCCTATCAATTCTTTTTCTTCCTTCAAAATGATGAAACAAATGAATTCACTCCAAAAGAAAGAGCAGGAAGAAAGACAGCCAGGGATTTAACCAGCACAGAAAAAAGCAAGATGTCTGAACCAGAATATAGAATTATGATAATAAGAATACTAGCTGGAGTTGAAAATAGATTAGAGTCCCTCTATACAGAGATAAAAGGAGTAAAACCTAGCCAGGATGAAATAAAAATGCTATACCTGAGCTGCAATCTTGAATGGATGCAATGGCGATAAGGATCGATGAGGCAGAGCAGCGAATCAGTGATATAGAGGGAAAACTAATGGAGAATAATGAAGTAGAAATAAAGAGAGGGACAAAAGCAAAAGAGCATGATTTAAGAATAAGAGAGATCAATGACTCATTAAAAAGGAAAAATATCAGAATCATAGGAGTTCAAGAAAACTAAGAGAGATAAAAAAGGATAAAGTGTTATGTGAGCATATCATAGTGGAAAACTTTCCTAACCTGGGAAAGACACAGACATCAAAATCCAGAAAGTACAGAGGATTCCTACAAGATTCAACAAAAACCATCAACAAGGCATATCATAGTCAAATTCACAAAATACTCAGGCAAGGAAAGAATCATGAAAGCAGCAAGGGAAAAATGTCTTTAACCTAGAAAGGAAGATGATCAGATTTGCGGCAGACCTATTCACAGAAATTTGGCAGGCTAGAAAGGAGTGTCAGGAGGTATTTAGTGTGCTGAATCAGAAAAATATGTAGCCAAGTGTCGGAAGCCGCCAAGTTTTCTGGCTGCCTCAGGCAAGGATTATCACTCTGCAGAGAGTGAACCAGTAAACAAGATTTGCATCTGGAGGCTGGAGATTGCCATTTCCTGGTCAAAATAACTTTGGCGTCTGTCATGCTGGGCCAGATGTAGAGTGGCCAAGGTGCACAAAAGATCAAAACCGCATTTTAGATTATTCAGTGCTAGCTCCCCCTCCCAGCATTGCTGAGGCAAGTCTGGGCGCTTCTTTTGATATTCATTTGACTCTGTTTACCTGGTAACTGACCTAGGTCTGTTCCGCGCCCCAAAATCCTATATAAGAGTGAATTATTTTCTTAAGGAAAGAAGAATAAACGAAGAAGAATAAAGGAGACAGAAGCTTGACCGGAATCCGTGTGTGCTGTCTTCACTCTCTGCGGCTCCCCTCTCCTGCCCTGTTTTTCTCTCCTTCCCTCAGGTGAAGGACCCGCGACGGAGGCGCGCTCAAAGCCGGGGACGAGCGCGCCTGGACCTGGCGAGCTAACGCACCGCGGCACAGCAAGGCTGTCATTCAAAATAGAAGGAGACACTAAAAGTTTCCCAGACAAAAATTAAAGAAGTTTGTGACCACTAAACCAGCCCTGTAAGAAATTTTAGCGGGTATTCTCCAAGGGGAGGAAAAACCTCAAAAAAAAAAAAAAAAAAGGCAACAACGACTAGAAAGGACCAGAGAATACCACCAGAAATTCCAACTCTACAAGGAACATAATGGCAATAAACTCATTTCTTTCAGTATTCACTCTCAATGTCAACAGATTAAATGATCCAATAAAAAGACATAGGGTAACAGAATGGATAAGAAAACAAGAACCATGGAAACCAATTTGACAATAAACTATTATAAATTAAAAATATATAATAAAATAAAAAGGTGATTATCAGGCTGGAAAAGAAAAAGAAAACAAGAACTATCTATATGCTGTTTACAAGAGACACACTTTAGACCTAAAGACATCATCAAATAGAAAGTAAAGGATGGAGAACCATCTATCATGCTAATGGCCACTAAAATAAAGTGGTAGTAACCATAATTATATCAGACAATCTAGACTTCAAAGTAAACTCTGTAACAAGAGGTGAAGAAGGGCATTATATATTAATTAAGGGATCTAGTCACAAGAAGACATAACAATTGGAAATATTTATGCTCCAAATGTGAGAACACCAAAATATATAAATCAATTAAATACAAACATAAAGAAACTCATTGATAATAATAACATAATAATAGGGGACTTAAACAACCCACATACAGCAATGGACAGATCATCTAAACAGAAAATCAACAAGGAAACAAGGGCTTTGAATGACACTCTGGACCAGATGGACTTAACAGATATATTAGGAATATTTTATCCTAAAGCAACAGAATATGCATTCTTCTCCAGTGCATATGGAACATTCTCCAGAATAGGTCACATATTGGGGCACAAATCAACCATCAACAAGCACCAAATGATCGAGATCATATGGAGGTGCCTGGGTGGCTCAGTCAGTTAAGCATCTGACTTCAGCTCAGATCCTGGTCTCATCGTCTGTGAGTTCAACTCCCATGTTGGACTCTGTTGACAGTTCAGAGCCTGGACCCTGCTTCAGATTCTGTGTCTCCCTCTTTCTCTGCCCCTCCCCCGCTTGTGCTCTGTCTGTCTCTGTCTTTCTCTCAAAAAGAAATAACCATTAAAACATCAACAAAAAAAGGGGGTGTTTTTTTGGAGAGTGTTACTTGCTCTCTATTGTTGTGACTTTGGTTACTTTATCTCCCTCCTCATAGTGATGTTCTGGACCTTCCACCAGGTGTCCTTTGATTTGATCATTTAAATAGCCCTGGGAAGGAAAACAAACAAACCAACAAAAACCAAAAAAGAAAACAAAAGCAAGCAAACATTCACACACACAAACACCCCTAGAACAAAAAAGAAACAGAAACACCATCTACAAGTAAAAAAAAAAAAAAAAAAAAAAGGTGGAGGCAGTGATGATGGAAGAGGCCTTATCTCATACAAAGAAAGAAATGACAGGGGCAGGGAAATAATAAACACTGACCAGACAGAGAAACTTTAAGACTTAATCCAGAGAGAGAGAAAGGAAAGTAAAGAAGGAGGTTGGGGGGGGGGGGGGGGCTGAGTGGCTCAGTCAGTTAAGTGTCTGACTTTGGCTCAGGTCATGATCTCACAGATCGTGGGTTTGAGCCCTGCTTCAGGCTCTGTTCTGACAGCTAGCTCAGAGCCTGAAGCTTGTATTCGGATTCTGTGTCTCTCTCTCACTCTGTCCCTCCCCTGCTCTCTCTCTCAAAAGTAAATAAAAACATTAATTAAAAAAAAACAAAGGAGGAAGGGAAAAAGAAAAGAAAAGACAATTGATCTTACAAAGAAACTATACAGCTTAATTTTGAAAAAGATAAAGGAAAATAAAGAAGGAGTGGGGCGAAAGAAGAGAAAATTCAATTGACCACCAGACAGAGAAACTATATGGGCTAATCCAGAGAGAGAGAAAGGAAAATAAAGAAGGTGATGTAGAATGAATATCAATGGAATGGATTAACTATGTCTGATTAGGGGCGCCGGGGTGGCTCAGTTGGTTGGGCCGCCGGCTTCGGCTCGGGTCATGATCTCACAGTTCGTGGGTTCGAGCCCCGCATCAGGCTCTGTGCTGACAGCCTGGAGCCTGCTTCGGATTCTGTGTCTCCCTGTCTCTCTGGCCCTCCCCTGCTCGCACTCTGGGTGTCTCTCTCTCAAAAATAAATAAACATTTAAAAAAATTTTTAAAAAAACTATGTCTGATTAAACAAACCAACAACCAGAGTAACAAGACTAGAGAAAGGGGAAAGGAAAGAAAAATACATGTATATAATAAGAATTGTCCTAAAACTAAATCAGGCAATACAATAATCCTGGTCTGGAGGAGGGGCTGTCTGGTTCATCATCAATCCCGCTGCAGGAGATTCGGTTACTAGGTGCAGAAGGGCGTGGCTTGGTGTAGGCAGGTCCCATCTCCACTGTGGGCCCACTGTCCCTTCCCTGAAGCATGTTCATAGCACTGTCCCTTCCCTGAAGCCACATCTTGTTGGTCATGGGGAGAAAAATGGCGACCCCCCAGTCTCCCTCCAGGGACCAGGTGTCCCAAGCCACTAAGTTCAAGCTGCCTTCACTGTGCCATGGGCACAAATGAGGCCGTTCTTCCCACTGCACTGACTCCCATGCCTCCCTAGTGCTTGGCTGGGATTCAAACTCCAGGTCCTTGCTCCCAGTACTGGTGGAGTTCCACTCCCCACCACCTGATATATAATCTCTGGCTGGCAGACACACATAGTCTTTATCCCTAGAGCGGATATATAACCTCTTCCCACAGCACTCCAAGGAGCAGATCACTTTCTCCTACTGTGGAATGCACCCTAGACTTAGCCACTGTGTCCAGGGATAGCTCCCCTCCTCCTCGGGTGCACAATCAAGGCAGCCGACCCTATTCCAGAGAAAGCCCTTCAGTTAGAGATTGGATCTCTCTCTGTCCCTGTCTGTGTTTTTCTCTTGTCTAGATACAGTCCTATGCTCCCCCAGCCTCTCTTTCTTTTCCCTTTTTCTCTCTACAGAAGGGGATTCCTCCCATCCATTCATTTTAACTTTCCCAGTTCACAATCATGAACCTATGGCCCATCAAGTAATCTCAGCAGGTCCCTGAAAGTGACTGTCATGTTGCCTCCGAGACTCTTGGAGTTCAAAGTGCTTAGGCATCAAGAGTGCTTTGTTTGAGAGATGAAGGATCTTCGGATCCCCCTACTTCTCCACAATTTTGGCCCCTTCCTCTATAATTTTCATTGTCATGATTATTGATTGCTGTGACTTATTTCTTGATTTACAATGTAACAAAAAGTCTTGTTTGTTTGTTTGTTTTCTTCAGGTCTCTCTCAATGTTCGCTTGTTCCCTAAATGTTCTCTGGTGACTTAGTGTTTTATTGTTTGCTTTTAGTTTTTTAGACGCTGGTAATTCATTTTCATAGCACAGTTTTCATAAAATGTTGACAATTCTGTTCTGATACTTCAGATTGAATTTAAGCTTTTATGAGAGATGTTGTGCCACGTATTTTCGTCTAGGTTGCTCATCAGATTTGATGATTGTGCTTCTGGTGTCACAGAACAGGTTTACCTTTTCAGTTGTCAGGTTTTCTATATGTCTCAGGTGCCATTGAGCTCTGTGAACACAGCCAGGTTTTGACACAGCTTTTCCCTTCACTATTCTCATGTGAAATGCTGAAAATTCATTTTGTGTTTTGTCACGGTCAGACACTCCATGAACAGAACAGACTTATCATTTCCTAAAATTATTTTACTCTTGCATGTTTGGGACTATAATTTTATTTCTTTCTTCCAAGGGGACTTCATATCTACATTTGTAGAATTCTTTCAGTGTTCTCATCTCCTAATGCTTTTCCAACATGTTTTACTAAAGGTCTATTTTAGGTTTATTTGTACTCGGCCACATTGAGTGGTAAGAGCCTGTGAGACAGGCTGCATTATGTGAGTGGGGTTTTTTTTGTCCCCATGTAAATGATTTGTCACATTGAATGTTTATAAAAACAGATAACCCCTCACTTACATATACAGTTAACAGGGGACATGTGTCTTCTCAATAGAGAAGAGAAAGAAAGACAGGAGCCTGAGACAGCAAGGTCAGGGGAGTAAACCCAGAGCCTGGAAAGAAACAATATCTCTCCACACTTTCCAATTCTGCAGACATGGGGCCCCACTGAAGCTTTCCCTGGGTTCTTGTGCGGGTATTGATAGGCTGCCCATGATGTATGGGCACAGAGGATCTGGGAAGGACTGTTGTGGTTTGAATTCCAACCCACGTGGAACTACCCTGGAGAATCATAAGTATGTTAGTTAATTCATGCATATTACCAGTTAGGGATAAAAATGGGTAGATGCAAGAAGTTAGACTCACTACTCTAGATCCAATAAGTATGACTATTTGTGAAAAAAATTATTCCTTTCTTTTTCTTTCACTTAAAAAAATGTTTAAGATTGTATTTAAATTTTTGTTAGTTAACATATTGTGTAATATCAATTCCAGTAGTAGAATTTATTGATTTGTCACTTACATTAACACCCAGTGCTCATCACAAGTGACCTGGTTAATGTCCATCCCCCAGTAGCCCATCCCATCCAGACCTGTGCTCCAGTAATCCTCAGTTTGTTCTCTATCCTTAGAGTTTTTTATAGTTTTCTTGCTCTTTGTTCCCCTTCCCCTATGTTCATCTGTTTTGTTTCTTAAATTCCACATATGAGAAAAATCTTATAATGTTTGTCATTGTTTGAATGACTTCACTTGGCTTGATACCCTTTAGCTTCATCAACAGCTTTGTAAATGGCAAGATTTCATTTTTTGATGACTAACTAATGTTAAGTTCTATACATATACCACATTCATCAGTTGGTTGACTTTTGAGTTCTTTCCTTATTTGGCTATCTTTGTTAATGCTGTTATAAACAGAGGGTGGCCAACATGGTGGAAAGTAGGGGGATCCATTCTTCCAACATCTCCCAAACAAAGAAAAACTTAAGCCAAAGGACTTTGAACCCCAAGAGTCTGGGAGGAAAAGAGATGGAGTACACCAGGAAGAAAATGGGAAAACTGGATAATCCTATAAATGCTTGATGATGAACTGGCAGAGATAAAGTGGGCTGCAGAGGCATGAACGTAAGGGCTCCCCTTCTGTGGAAGAACTAAAGGAAGGGGGGGGGGAAGAGTGGCTGGGGAAGCATAGGACTGTATCTGGACAAGAGAAAAGCTTCCGATTGGGACGGAGAGGGATCCCATCATCCCATGTCTACCTGCAGGGCTTTTGGAGAGGGATCACATCTCTAACTGCCGAGCTTTCTTTGGATTGGGGCCAGCTGCCCTGTTTGTACACTTGGGGAGAAGGGGAGTGACAGCCAGGGGCACAGGCTGTAGCAGGAGAATCCAGTCCCCTACCCTGAAGTGATGTAGCACAACTGTGGGATTACATTTCAGGTGGCATCACTAATGCAAACAGAGTGGGAGTTTAAAACCCAGCTAAGCGTGGGACATAGGAGACTGTGGAGCAAGACAGCCTGCCCTGTCTGCATCCATGGTACAGTGCGGACGGATCCAAAAGAGTGATTTGGGACACCTGGGCAGTGAAGAAGGGACTGGGGGTGTCGCCATTTTTCTCCCCACAACCACCAAGGTGGGGCCTCAAGAATCGGTCCACACAGCCCACAGAGGATGCAGGTCCCGCCTATACCAAACCATGCTCATCTGCACTGGATATCCGCTTATCTACTGGAGCTGGATAGATGCTGTGGAGACAGACAGCTCCCTCTGGACCAGCACTGTGGCATTGCCTGGATTAATTCCAGGTCAATTCTTGATATTTATATATATTCTCCCTTTTTTCTGCCTTATTTCTTCCATCCTCAAGGCTGGTTACTCTGGTTAATGGTTTGCTTAAACAGAGATATTTAATCCACTCTCTTGATACATGGTCTACACCTCCTTATTTACTTTACATTGTTTCTTCTTGGAATAATTGGTCCATATAGTTTCTCTGGGTAACTTTATCTTCATTTCTTTTTCCTTGCCTATTTCTTTATTCTTCTTTTTCTCTCTTTCTCTGGATTAAGTCTTTTATTCTCTCTGCCTAGTCAATGTTCATTTTCTTTTTTCCCCCACTCCTATCATTTTTCTCTTTGTATATGCTCTTCCATCACCACTGCCTCCATCCTGTTTTTTATTTGTAGCTGGTGTTTCTGGCTTTTTTGTTTTGTTTTGTTTTAGATTGTTTTGTTTGTTTGCTTGATGTTTTATTTGTTTGTGCATTTGCAGGTTTTTGTTACGTTTGTTTTTCTGTTTATTTTCCTTTCCAGGGCTACTTCAGTAACAAACCAAAGCACAACTGGTGGAGGGTCCAAAGCATCACTACAAGTGGGGGAATAAGATAAAGTCACAAAAATAGAGAGCAAGTAACATTTTACAAAAAACTTTCTGAATGGCCAAGCCCAGGCCAGTGTATGAGCTCCCTTTAATATAGCAGTACTCAGAGGTGCAGAGCACATAACAAGCTTTCAGAATTTACAAGGAACAGAAAACTAGCCAAAATGATAAAAAGGAAGAATTCTATTCCAAGAAATTCCAGGAAGAAGTGACAGCTAAAAAAATTGATTAAACAGATATGAGCAAAATAACTGAACAAGAATTTAGAATAATAGTCATAAATTGATTGCTGGGATTTAAAAAAAAAAGCAGAAAAGACAGCAAGACTCCATTGTTGCAGAGATTAAGGATCTTAAAAATAGTCATGATGAATTTAAAAAATGATATAAATGAGGTGAAAAATAAAATGGAGATGGCCACAGAGTGGATTGAAGAGTCAGAGGGGAGAATAGGTGAAATAGAAGATAAAATTATGGAAAATGAGGAAACTGAGAAAAAGAGAGATAAAATGATCCAAGAGTAAGAAAGGAGAATTGGAGAACTAAGTGATGCAATCAAATGGAACAATATCTGTATCATTGGATTTCCCGAAGAAGAAGAAGAGAGAGAAAAGGGCTGAAGGACTACTTGAACAAATCATAGCTGAGAACTTACCCATCCTGGGGAAGGAAACAGACATTGAAATACAAAAGGCACAGAGAACTCCCCTCAGACGTAACTTGAATCCATCTTCCTCATGACATATCATAGTGAAACTGGCAAAATACAAGGATACAGAGAGAATTCTGAAAACAGCTAGGAATAAATGGGCCTTAACCTACATGGGTAGAAATTTAAGGGGAGTAGGAGACCTATCTATTGAAACTTGGCAGGCCAGAAAGGAATGGCAAGAAATCTACAATGTGATGAACAGAAAAATTGTGCAGCCAAGAATCCTTTATTCAGCAAGCTTGTTATTCAGAATAGAAGGAAAGATAAAGATTTTCCCAAACAAACAAAAGCTGAAGGAATTTATCACCTGCAAACGAGCTGTATTAGAGGTCCTAAGGAGGACTCTGTGAAGAAAATGTTGTAAGGAACACAAAGTACCAGAGACTTCACTACATGTATGAAACCTACAGATAACACTAATGACTCTAAACCCATATTTTTCAATAATGACACTGAATGTAAATAAACTATATGCTCCAATAAAAATGCATAGGGTATGAGAATAGATGTTTTTAAAAGCCATTTGTTTGCTGTCTACAAGAGACTCATTTAATTTTTTTTAAATTTTAATGTTTATTTACCCTAGAGAAAGAGAGACAGAGTGCAAGAGGATGAGGGGCAGAGGGAGGAGATGCAGAATCCGAAGCAGGCTCCAGGCTCTGAGCTGTCAGCACAGAGCCCAACATGGGGCCTGAACCCACAGACTGTAAGATCATGACCTGAGCTGAAGTCAGATGCTTAACTGACTGAGCCACCAAGATACCTCAACAAGAGACTCATTTTAGACGTGAGGTCACCTCAGATTGAAAGTGAGAACTATCTACCATGCTACTGGAAGTCAAAAGAAAGCTGGCATAGCTATACTTATATCAGATAAACTAGACTTTAAATTAAGGCTGTAATGAGGATGAAGAATGGCATTATATAATAATTATCAAGAAGAAGCTAACAATTATAAATGTCTATGCACTGAATTTGGGAGCATCCAAATATATAAAACAATCACAAACATAAGCAATCTTATTGATAAGAATTTGGTAACTGCAGGGGAATTTAATACTTCACTTATAGCCATAGATAGATCTTCCAGAGAGCTACCCAGTAAAGAAACAATGACCCAGAATGACACATTGGACCATGTGGACATGACAAATATATCTAAAACTCTACATCCCAAAGCAGTGGAATACACTTTATTCTAGAGTGCACATTGTACATTCTCTAATATAGATTACTTACTGGATCACAAATAATCCCTCAATAAATATAAAAGAATTGAGATCATACCATGCACACTTTCAGAACACAATGCTATGAAACTTGAAATCAACCACAGGAAAAAGTCTGGAACACCTCCAAATGCATGGAGGCTAAAGAACATCTTACTAAAGAAAAACGGGTCAAGCAGTGAATTAGAGAAGAAATTTTAAAAATATATGGAAACAAATGAAAATGGAAATACCACAATCTGAACCATTTGTGATGCAGCAAAGGCAATCCTAAGAGGAAAATATGTTGCAATCCACGTCTATCTCACGAAATGAGAAAAATTCCAAATCCAAAATCTAAGAGCACACCTAAAGGAACTAGAAGCAGACCAGCAAAGACACCAAACTAAGCAGAAGAAGAAAAATAATAAATATCAAGGCATAAATAAACAATATAAATTTTTTTAAAAAGAAGACCAATAACAGTAGAACAGATCAATGAAAATAAGAGTTGTTTTTTTGAAAAATTAAACAAAATTGATATACCTCTAACCAGCTTTCTGGAAAAAAAGTGAGGAGAGAGAACCCAAATAGATAAAATCATGAATGAAAAGGGATTTATTACAACCAATCCCTCTGAAATACAAGCAATGATGAGGGAATTCTATGAAAAATTATATGCCAACAAACTGACAACCTGGAAGAAATGGACAAATTCCTAACACTCACATGCTACCAAAACTCAAAGGGAACAAATAGAAAATTTGAACAGTCTCATAACTAGTGAAGAAATTGCGTCAGTTATCAAAAATATCCCAACAATAAGATTCATGGGCCAGATAGCTTCCCTGGGGAATCCTACTAGACATTTAAAACAGAGTTAATACCTACCAGAAACTTAAAACAGAGAGAGAGAGAGAGAGAGAGAGAGAGAGAGAGAGGGGGGGGGAGATGGGGGGGAAACTACAGGCCAATATCCCAGATGAATATGGGTGCAAAAATTCTCAACAAGATACTAGCAAATTGAATTCAATAACATATGAAAAGAATTATCTAACATGCTCAAGTGAAATTTATTCCTGGGTTGCAGGGCTAGTTCAATATATGCAAATCGATTGATGTGATATACATCACATTAAGAAAAGAAAATATAAGTACCATATGATCCTGTCAATAGATGCAGAAAAAGCATTTTACAAAATGCAGAATTCTTTCTCAATAAAAACTTTCTAAAAAGTGGAGATAGAAGGAACATATTTAAACATTATAAAAGCCATTCATGAAAAGCCCACAGCTTATATCATCCTCAATGGGGAAAAAGATCTTTCCTCCTGAGATCAGAAACACGACAGAGATGTCCAATGTCAGCACTGTTGTTTAACACCATGTTGGAAGTTCTAACTTTGGCAAAGAATTGACAAAGATGAAGTAAAACTTTCACTTTTCACAGACAGCGTGATATTCTACCTGAAAACTCGACAGACTCCACCAGAAGTCTGCTAGAACTGATACATGAATTCAGCTATATCACAGGGTACAAAATCCATGTATAGAAATCAGTTGTATATTTATACACCAATAATGAAGCAACAGAAAAAGAAACCAAGAAACTGATCCCATTCATGATTATACCAAAACCCATAAAATTCTTAGGAATAAACCTAATCAAAGATGTAAAATATCTGTATGATGAAAACTATATAAAGCTTATGAAGGAAATTGAAGAAGATTCAAATGAATAGAAAAAAATTCATGCTCATGGATTGGAAGCATAAATATGGTTAAAATGTCAATAGTACCCAAAGCAATCTACACATTCAATGCAATCCCCATCAAAATTTCACCAGCATTCTTCTCAAAGCTAAAACAAACAATCCTAAAATTTGTATGGAACCACAAGGGACCCCGTATAGCAAAGTAATATTGAAGAAGAAAACAAAATGGGAGGCATCACAATCCCAGACTTTAGCCTCTACTACAAAGCTGTCATAATCAAGGCTGTATGGTATTGGCACAAAAACAGACACAGAGACCAATGGAATAGAATAGAGAACCTAGAGTTTGACCCACAAATGTATGGCCAACTAATATTTGACAAAGCAGGAAAGAGTATCCAATGCAAAAAAGACACCTTCTTTAACAAATGGTGGTGGGAGAACTGGACAGCAACATGCAGAAGAATGAAACCATACCACTTTCTTACACCCTACACAAAAGTAAACTAAAAATGGATGGAGGGCCTGAATGTGAGACAGGAAACCATCAAAACCCTAAAGGAGAAAAAGGGGAAACAACCTCTACATCAACTGCAGCAATTTCTTACTCAACATATCTCCAAAGGCAAAGAAATCCGAAGGAAAAATGAACAATTGGGATCTCACCAAGATAATTTTTTTTTGCACTGCAAAGGAGACAATCAACAAAACTAAAAGGCAACTGACAGAATGGGAAAAGATAGTTGCAAATGACATATCAGATAAAGGGCAAGGATCTAAATTCTATAAGGAAATCATCAAATTCCACACCCTAAAAACAAATAATCCAGTGAAGAAATGGGCAGAAGACATGAATAGACATTTTTCCAAAGAACACATCCAGATGGCCAACAGACACATGAAATGATGCTCAGCGTCACTCATCATCAGGGAAATACAAATTAAAACCACACTGTGATATCACCTCACGCTGGTCAGAATGGCTAAAATGAACAAATCAGGAGACTAAGATACTGGTGAGGATGTGGAAAAACGAACACCCTCTTACACTATTGGTGGGAATGCAAACTGTTGAAGCCATTCTGAAAACACTGGAAGTCCCTTAGGAAAATAAAAAGGAAACTACCCTATGACCCAGCAATAACACTGCTAGGAATTTACCCAAGGGATACAGAAGTGCTGGTGCATAGGGGCACATGTTCCCCAATTTATAGCAACACTTTCAACAATAGCCAAATCATGGAAAGAACCTAAATGTCCATCAACTGACTGATGGATAAAGAAGCTGTGGTTTATATATAATGGAATACTACTTGGAAATGAGAAATAATGAAATCTAGCCATTTGTATCAATGTAGATGGAACTGGAGGGTATTATGCTGGCTGAAATAAGTCAGCGAGAGAAGGAGAGATATCATATGTTTTCACTCATATTTGGATATTGAGAAACTAAAGAAAAGACCATGGGGGAGGGGATGGGGGGAAAATTACAGAGAAGGAGGGAGGGAAGCAAATCATACGACACTCTCAAATAATGAGAACAGGGGCACCTGGGTGGCTCAGTTGGTTAAGCATCCAACTTTGGATCTGGTCATGATCTCAGGGTTCGTGGGTTCAAGCCCTGCATTGGGCTCTGTGCTGACAGCTAGCTCAGAGCCTGGGGCCTGTCTTCAAATTCTGTGTCTCCCTCTGTCTCTAATCCTCCCTTTCTCTCTCTCTCTCTCTCTCTCTCTCTCTCTCTCTCTCTCTCTCTCTCTCAAAAATAAGTAAAACATTAAACATTTTTAAGAAAAAAGAACAAACTGCAGGTTGATGGGAGGTGGGGGAGAGGGAAAAGTGGGTGATGGGCATTGAGGAGGACACTTGTTGGGATGAGCACTGGGTGTTATATGAAAACCAAATTTACAATAAATTATATTTTATAAAACCCTGAAAAAAATTAAGGCAGCATTTGTGATACCAAAAATTCTGCTGTAAATATCAGTCATATGTGCTTCTTCAAATTAGAATTTTTGTTTCTCTCAGTAAATACCTAGTACAGCAATTGTTGGTAGGTAGTTTTATTTTTAAGTTTTTAAACAGTTTTCCAGAATGACCACACCACTTTGTATTCCCACCAAGAGTATAAAAGGGTTCCCCTTTTTCCTCATTCTGGAAAATACCTGTTTTTTGCTGAGTTACTACTTTTTGACAATCTGATGGTTGTGAGGTCCTATCTCATCCTAGTTTTTAGTTGTATTTCCCTGATGGTGAGTGATGTTGGGCACATTTTCATGTGTCTATTAACTATTTGGATGTTTTCCTTGAACAAGTGTCTACTCATGTCTACTGACCATAACTTCACTGGATTATTTGTATTTTGGGTGTTGAGTTTGGGGAGTTCTTTAGAGATTTAGGATAGTAACCCTTTATATGTTATTTGCAAATACCTTTGCAATTCTGTAGGTTACCTTTTAGTTTAGTTAATTGTTTCCTTCACTGTGAGGAAGCTTTTATTTTGATGAAGTCCCTGTAGTTTGTTTGCTTTTGTTTTTTGTGGCTCCAGAGATATGTCTAGTAAGAAGTTGCTATGTTCTATGTCAACGAGGTTGCTGCCTGTGTTCTCCTCTATGATTTTTATGGTTTCCTGTATCACATTTAGGTCTTTCTCTCATTTTGAATTTATTTTCGTGTACAGTGTAATAAAGTGGCCCAATTTCATTCTTCTGGAAGTTCTGGTCCAGTTTTCCCAACACAATTGGTTGACAAGACGTTTTTTCCATTACATATTCTTTCTGGCCTCATCCAAGATTAGGTGACAATACATTTTTGAATCCATACCTGGGGTAACTATCCTGTTCTGTTAATCTATATGTCTATTTTAGGCCAGTATCATACTGTCTTGATGACTACAGTTTGTAAATAGCATGAAATCCAAAATTGTGATGCTTTTTGCTTGTTTTTATTTTTTCAGGATTGCTTTGGCTATTCGTGGTCTCTCTTGTTTTCATAGAAGTTTTAGGATTATTTGTACTATCTCTGTGAAAAAAGATGATGGTAATTTGATAGGGATTTTGTTAAATATGTAGATTACTATTTAAAAAATTTTTTCTAATAGTTTATTGTCAAATTAGTTTCTATATAACACCCAGTGCTCTTCCCCACAAGTGCCCTCCTCCATTACCACCACCACCCTCTCCCTTCAACCCTGGGTTCGTTTTCAGTAATCAATAGTCTCTCATGTTTTGTGTCCCTCTCTCTCCCCAACTCCATTTCCTCCTTCCCCTCCCCATAGTCCTCCATTAAGTTTCTCTTGTTAGATCTATGAGTGCAAACATATGGTATCTGTCCTTCTCTGCTTGACTTATTTTGCTTAGCATGACACCCTCGATGTCCATCTACTTTGTTACAAATGGCCATATTTCACTCTTTTGCATTGCCATGTAGTACTCCATTGTGTACATATACCACATCTTTGATACATTCATCAGGTGATGGATATTTAGGCTCTTTCCATGATTTGGCTATTGTTGAAAGTGCTGCTATGAACATTGAGGTACATGTGTCTCTATGCATCAGCACTTCTGTATTCCCTGGATAAATCCCTAGCAGTGCTATTGCTGGGTCATAGGGGAATTTTACTGATAGTTTTTTGAGGAACCTCCACACTGTTTTCCAGAGCAGCTGCACCAGTTTACATTGCCACCAACAGTGTAGGAGGGTGCCCGTCTCTCCACACCCTCGCCAGCATCTATAGTCTTTTGATTTGTTCATTTTAGCGACTCTGACTGGTGTGAAGTGGTATCTCAGTGTGGTTTTGATTTGTATTTCCCTGATGATGAGTGATGCTGAGCATCGTTTCATGTGCCTGTTGGACATCTGGATGTTCTCTTTGGAGAAGTGTCTGTTCATGTCTTCTGCCCATTTCTTCACTGGATTATTCATTTTTCACTTGTGGAGTTTGGTGATATTTTTTGTAGATTTTAGATACTAGCCCTTTATCTGATATGTCATTTGCAAGTGTCTTTTCCCATTTCGTCGGTTGCCTGTTAGTTTTCTAAAAAGCTTCACACTAGTTTTAAATTTCTAGAATATGTGCATATGTAATTGTATTATATGTACTTTTATTTGTAGGGCTTATTTTGCTCAGCATAAATCTTTTTTAATATAACCATGATGCTGTGTATCAGGAATCACTAGATTTGATGATTGGGAGCATTACAAGATTCCATGTAACAGAATTTTATTTTTAAGAGGTTGATTGATATTGGGATTATTTCCAGTTTCTGGCTATTACAATAAAATGGCTTCCAGCTTGTAGATGTAGATGTGGAGCTTAAAGAATATATTATTTATGTGGTTTCCACAATAACCAACTTGAAGAATACACAAGGGAACAAATTTCCATCAATGTAGGAGTTTCTGTTTTTATTATTAGATATTCATGGACTCTGGATTTGAAACATGGAGATATAAATAAAACACCATTGAGACTAGACATTTTTCTGTGAAGATGTCCATAAGGATTCAGAGTAATGAGTTTAAGGACATGTTTTGTAAAAGGTCAATGGTGATATGTGATATAGGTAACAGTTTAATAGGAACCAAGAATTGTATACATTTTAGCAGTCTTTTGAGAAACCAACAAATAACTCTAATCCTTGTCAATGATGGGATGTGATGAGTAAAATTTTATGTGGAAATAAGGTCAGTCTCATGGTTAGTCTTATTTCCCATCTGGGATCTGTGTCTCTGTGGGTCTGAGACAGTTCTAGTCAAGGGGCAAGAGAGGGTCAACTGGAACTTTCCTGCTTCTTCAGAAGTTACTTTCAGAAGAAACAGTTCCTTCTTCCAGTCCCTTTTCATGTCTGCATGTAGACCTTGGGAATCCTGACACTAGGTCTATAATTGTTGGGAGTCACCCGGGGTTTGGAAATGACATAAAATTGATTTTAAATCAAGATAGTGGAAGACCTTTGGTTGTCACATCCCTCATAAAATCTGCAGTTTCTCGGCTGCTTGGTGGCACCAAGTGATTTCACAGCACATTAGCTAACTTTTCTATTAGTGCACGCTGCATTGTGTAGATGAATTGGGTATGTCCTTGAGTCAGTACTTGTGAGAACCCCCATAAATAGAGTGAGGTTATTTCCTTCTCATGTGTAACCAGCAGCAGCAGAATTCTGGGAAACTGAGTTGGGATGTGGCTGGAAGCCTATCATCAGGAACTCTTTTAGATGGATTATATCCAGCATCCACCCTCCATGGCATGTGAATATGTTTTATTTGTTGTACAAGTATTTGCTCCATGTCGTGAAGTAATTCCTTCACCAAAGCCTCCAGCCCTTCCAGTTGATGAAACTCTTCTTGAGTTGTGTTCCCATCCTGAGTTGTACCAGATTTTCTAACCAGTGACTCATGCACACACCTGACAGTGGTTATGGCAACACAACTCTGTATGATATTTCTCAGACTCAAACACCACACAGTCATCACATCCATAGTCTTCTGGAAAGGTGGAAAATACAGCACTCTTAAAGTAAAGTTACATGAATTCTCTGAAATGCATGGACTCTTTGTCCAAAGACACTCCCACTGGTTCTTAGTGACACATGATCCCAAGTATTGACTCTCTGGCTTTTCCCTGCTGCATTTGTGGTGACAAGTACCTGATAAGTTACTTCAATGAGGTAAAGGGAAGTTTGTTTCATGAAATTTTCTCCAAAATATTGATTTTCTAGTAGAAAATCAAAAGAAACTGTGTTAAAGAAAAAGGTGTCCTTAACCTGTAGGTAAGAAGAGTGGATATGACTCATGAATCTTTTTTAAAAGTCCCCATGTCTTAATGCAATGGGGAAGACACTGGCATTGAAGGAAATACTTCTACACACATAGCCCTTCAGGTACCATGTCATAGGGAGATACGTGATGTGTTTTTGAGTCTATGGGCCGTAAAGCAGTCTTAGTCTGCTCTGGTTGCTGTAACTATGTTCACAGACTGGGTGGTTTTAAACCACTGACACTTGCTTGTCACAGTTCTGGAGGCTGAGAAGTCCGAGGTCAAGGTGCAAGCAGATTTGGTGTGTGGAGAGTGTAAGTTTTGATAGATGGAGGCAGAGATGAGAGGAAAGAGAGAGACCAAGTTATGGAGCCAAGAGGCCTTTATTGGAGTCTGCAATTCCCGGGCAAGATTCCGTGACTCTGGAGTGGGGAGTCAGAGAAGTCGCATCTGGTACGGGAGAGCAAGGTGTTTTATGGGTGCAAAAGTTCCGGGTTTGAGCTCAGGTGGGCCAATAGCCAAGTAGGGGCATCTTTGGATGGTGTCAGGATTCAATTGGCTGTTCACTTCGGTGGGGTGGGGGATGCTGGAATTCCATGGTGAGGCATTTCAGTTTGAGACAGTCCAGATTGGAGAGTGGGGGTCGTCAGTCCCTGGCGGTGCCTGGAACTATTATCTGACCCGCAATAAAATGGCCTCTGGTGCTTTTCAAATGGCTCGGGTCATTCCAGGTTTGCAGGTGGGGGTTGTCAGTGCTCGCAGCTCTCTATGGCAAAGTGGCCGCTCAGTTGCCTTCCCATGGCAACTCTTACATTCCAAGCTTTTTGGTGTTAAGGGGCAGCATTAGGTCTCTGGCTACTTCCGCTGAGAAGGGGGCAGCGTGATGATCGGGGTCCATGGTTGGAATGGGAGAGTACCGATGGACGAGCAACAAGTGGGAAGCGGCTCGGTTGGTGAGTCTTGTCACTTGTTCCTGTAAAAAATTGGAAAAACAGCGGAACAGGCAGGGCCCCAGGAGGGCTATGAGGAGTAACCAGGCCAAAGGGCCCAGTAGTGGCAGAATCCAGGGTAAAATGGTGTCAGAAAAGAAAAGGCTGTAGCCTCCATCTGGAGCTGTCATTTATCGAATCCGTTCCTTAAGATCCCTAACCTTGTCTACTACTACTCCTGATTGGTTAACAAAGTAGCAGCATTCCTCCCCAATCATCTGGCATGCCCCTCCCCCGCCCCCAGCAGCGGTTAGCATATTTAAGGCTCTGCGATTCTGCAGCACTACCGCAAGGGAATTTATTTGATTTTGTAGGGTCAGTAGGGAATCTGAAACTCTGTCCATGTCCTCGTTTAATTCTCTAGAGAGGGATTGATAAAAGTGGGTGGAAGTAGCAACTCCTGCCATGCCTATGCCCACTCCTGATACGATGCCTGCTTCCAGAAGAATAGGAGCCAAAATGGCCCACTTTTGAATGTGGGAGGCGCTATGATCAGGGTCTGTGGTCGGAATGGGAGAGTATTGGTGAACCAGCATCAGGTGGTTGGCGGCACTGTTGGTGGATCTGGATACCAGTTCCTGTAAAAAGTTGGAAAAACAGCGGAACAGACACAGCCCCAGTAGGGTTATGAGGAGTAATGAGATTATGGGTTGGGCCAGGGTGGACAAGAGGCTAATTAATCATGGAGAGCAGTTGAAGAGGCTTTCATACCAATTTTGGTTTTTGGCTCCTTACTTTTGCCTTTTCTTGTAGATGGCCGCAAACCACGGCTAAGATATCTTGTACAATTCCTGAGCTATTGGCATAGAAGCCAATAAAGCCTGGTATAGCCCTCCTTGGTGTAATGGTCATAAGTCTAACCCTTGCCTATTTAGTAACACCATTTCAGCAAAGGAATCCAAGGAGTGTAGTAAATGACTAATAGAGCTTTCTGGCTCGGCTAGATCAGCGTCAATGGCCTTAGTTAATGCATCCTTTAGATAGGGCTTAATCGTAATGGAAGGAGGTCTCCCAAACAATTTTATAAGGAGTAAGGCCTAGGGTTTAAGGGGAATTTTACCCTGTAAAGGGCCTAGGAAAGGAGAGTTTCAGGGTCTCTAATTATCTGGTCTAAAAAGGTGGCCGGAGACTCATAGCCAAATTGGTGGCCTATATGTAAAGTTCTATGAATGTCCGATATGAGCTGGGGAGCTATTTTGTCTGGTAGGGCTATGCGGTTGTCTACATAGATCCATTTGGAGTTAGTTACAGCCCTTGGAGGGAACAGTAGTGGTCCCTTTCAGCCTGGGTGTAACTTGAGGAATAGTCCTCAGAGAAGAGTAGGATGGGGGCGGGTTTAGCTCCTAAGGCTGTGAGTCGGGCGGTGCGGTCTGCCTTATTATTGCCACAGGCCACCTCTGTAGTTAGTGGCTGATGTCCTTTACAGTGGACAATGGCCACCTCCTGAGGGAGCTTTAAAGCCTCTAGGAGGGTTGCTATATGGGGCCCATTAATGATTGGGGTTCCTCTGGTGGTGAGAAAGCCTCTTTCATTCCATAAGGTGGAATGAGTGTGAGCAATTAAAAAGGCATATTTGGAATCGGTATATATAGTAGCCCGCTTGTTTTTTGAGAGCTGGAGGGCCTTTGTAAGTGCAATAAGCTCCGCCTTCTGAGAAGAGGTACCGAGCGGGAGCGAGGCTGTCTCAAGGACTGCATTGATGGTGACTGCAGCATAGACTGCCCTTAGTTGTCCCTGTTTGTCTAAAAGGGAGCTGCCATCTACAAAAAGGACAAGATCAGGGTTGGACAGGGGCTGATCTTTCAGATTGTAGGGAGGCTGAGAGAGAAAATCGGCAAGTTCCAAGCAGGAGTGGGTTAGGGGAGAGGGTGGATGAGGGAAAGTTAAGGGAAAGAGGGAAGCTGGATTGAGTCGGGGAGATAGTTGGAGAGAAGCCTGGGGGTTTTCGACAAAGAGGAGGTGAAAGAGCTGCACATGAGAGGGGGTGAGATTAGCCAGAGATTTGTGTGTCAGGAGATCTGAGAGTTGGTGTGGGGAGTATACAATTAGGGGATGATGGAGGGTCAGCTTAAGAGCCTCCTTTGTCATAATGGCTGCTGCAGCCAGAGCTCAAAGG
>PISW01010958.1:0-44799 GCA_004023785.1 Mungos mungo
GCTTATAGACAAGTAATAAATTGTATCATGTATCTTGAATCTATCATAGATAAGCTGCTAAATAACGAATGCCACTTCAGATAGCTGTGAAATTAGGTGATTAACTAGTTGGTACTTAACCTATTAATTTCTGTATAAGTCTAATTGCATGAAATAGAAGTGGGGGGTTTGATTTTTTACCTTGCTTTTCTGTTTGGAGCGTCATTGTAACTACTGTATTGTAAATGACGGAAAATAATTGCATATGTTAAAAAAATAAATTGTGTTATATTAAAAAAAAATAAATTAAAAAAAAAAAAGAGGCAAAAAGACTACAAAAGCACTAAGTGTCATTAACCAGACGGTCACCAGAACATGTGTCCTGGTTAAAGCAACTTTCATTCTGAATCTTCCCCCAGAGAGTTTAGAAAATACTCTTTCCATGTGCTGCCCAGATGTACCTTTCCAGGGCTGAGAAAGGCAGAGATGGTACTGGCAGTGTTAAGGGGCGATCTTTTTGCTTATCCCCCAAAGCAAAGTTCTGCCCATTTTACTGAGGTAAATGGCGCTGCCTGGGCAGAATGTACTAGGGAAAGGGAACACTTGAATAAAGTATTTTCCTCTTCCCCTACAACTGTTTTGCAACCTGATTTTTCCATCCACTTTAAACTAAAACCTACAACTTCTTGGCCTTCCAATTTCAGTTATTCATACTTTTTAAATTTTTAAATCAAAGAGCTCTTAAAGAAAATGGGTATGAATCCCCCCTTCAGAATCTACTGCCAAAGATATGGGATTTCATCCTTGTTTGATATGCCAATTACTTTTCAGCAGCATTTGAAAAATATTAAAAAGCTTAAAAGAGGAAGCAAGAAAATCTGCATTCAAAACCCCAAACCATGTCCCTGGGTGGTCCATATTTGCATTGGGAGATTTAGTTTGGCATTTTAACTTATGTAAATAGATTCTCACTTTCCTCTGCGTCTGAAAGCGTTCAAAGAGGGAAGATCACCTTTCCAAATCAGCGGTAACCTATACCCTCTGAGAGTGAACAAAGTCACACTTTTCAAGGAAAGGGGCAGAGAAGTTTTTTGTTATTCTTTCTTCCACAAAATACACACCAATTCCCACAACCCCTTGCTATTTTGATACTACCGGGGCAGACGGTGAAACCGGAGAGGAACCATCATTTTAAAAGGGGACACTGTTAAAACACACTCCCCCACAGGGCCTGCTAACTTTCCAGCCACCCAAACCCACCAACTACTGAAGTTCCACAAGCTGATTCTGAGACACAATCCCATGGTCATTCCCTAAGCACGGGCTCACTGTACAACTGGATAAACTTGGAAAGGCCTCCATATGCGCATCACAGGATCTAAATTGCTTTTAAAAGGAGAGGACTTCATTCTGCTTCAATTACAAAAATCTTCAGTTTGTTAAACAAAGAAATGGGTACTATTTCAGGTCAGAGTAGACCATCTAGCTTGCATTCTAAAAGGGAAATTGTAGGAAAAGTCTACAAAATACTGTATTATCATTTACTCATTAGGGATATTTAAAATATACACATTACTCTTGGCTTCACTCTAGATATTAGCATAAAATAGAAATCTGACAAATGAATCAAAATCTCCCTTTCTCCCACCAGAAAGAAACCAAAGAAGCCAAACCTCCCACCAAAGAAACCAAGCCGAAGATCACAAACATTGGCCCAAGGGGCTCATAAAAGAAACAGAAGACTCAAACCATTCTGCCTGTTAATTCTAGATTTAAAGGTTGTCCTTTTCAAGACACCTATTCTCACTGCAGAAATGTTCCACATGATCCTAATTCAGGAAGGCGAGGATTCCAGAATTCTAGGCATTACCAAGTCTACATTCAAATTGGGCCCAGACGTGCAGTGGAAACTACATTTCAGGAAGTGACTGCTTTTACTAAACACATTAAAGTGATCCAAGGGGAAAGAATTAAATCTTATAATAAAAAGAAAATTAAGTAGGATTTATTCTGGCTAGTATTTCAGGTCAACAAAGCTTGTTGCGCCTCCACCATGTGTAAGACTTGAGGCTGAAAGATACAAGGATGTCTCAGGGAGAAAGAGACATACACATAAGTAGTATAATTGAAGATAAAAAAAAAAAAACAATTTTTTTAAAGCATACCTTTGGTTCAAAGGAGGGCAAGATCACACATATCCCTGAGAAGAGAAGGCTAGAGAATGATATAATTGCTGTTGGTTAATAAGAAGCATTTTCCACACATTGAGTGTGTAACATGTATTGAACCCTGTTTTCTCATTATCCATAATCCTTACAATAACTCTGCAAGCCAGGTATCATTATCCCCATTTTACAGATGAAAAAAACTGAGGCTCACAAAGCTTAATCTGATAAGCTTAATGTGATATCTGGCTTCTTTCCTTTGTCTTATGCTGCCTTTTAGATGTTGTACTCCTATGTTGTAAGAGACCAAACAAAGAAAGGGACTTAAATTACAGCAGGAAATATTTAATAGAAAAAGAGAATGTCTGTTGACATTTGGGGCAGGATAATACTTTGTCACGGGAGCTGTCCTGTGCATTGTAGGACATTCAGCAGCAGCCCTGACCATCACCTACTAGATGCCTGTAGCCACTCTCTCCCCAGGTCTGATAACCAAAAATGCCTCTGGACGTTGTCCAGTGTCCCTAGGGTGGGCAGTCACCCCTGACTGAGAACCACAGATCTAAAACACACTGGAGTAAGTTGATTTCTTCCATAAATCACTAAATAGGGGAAAGACAGCCTAAGGGCAGGGGATGGAACTGTAGACTTTGCAGGTCCTTTATAGACTTCACCCTGCTCGCTTTGAGTCTGAGCCACAGAGACTGAAGGCCAAGGACCTAACTCCCGGCCACTGCCCACAGTGACCCCTAGCACACAAAACCTGTGCTAAATAAATGCATGCTCTGATAACTGGCATTGTGTGCGCCTGGTGCCCATCAAGGCTTTCCAGAGACTGTGCAAGCACGAGAAGAACTAAATGACACTTTAGTCTCCAGATCTGAAGCTTTAATCTTTAATCTTTAGTCTTTAATCTTTCCAAAACCTGACCTGCCAGAGACCATGCCTGTGATTTAGAATCATTCAGGGCTTCCTTTCCCACCTCCTGTTTTGCAAAAGCCTTTCTTCCCCATTACCAGAGGGGAGAAAGGCCCAAAATCTGACTGTGACACTTGAAGCCCCAAATCTGACTGTGATGCTTGACCACAAAGTATAAAAATATCCTTTTATTGAGTAGCTTCTTCAGGTATTTTTTTTAATAGAGAGATTGAGATGGCATTTAGATTGCAACTGGATTCAAAGAATGACATCATCGTTTTATTTTTAAGCATCCAAGTTTACTATATTCTGGAAATCACATTCATTGTGATTCTTTAAGTGTACAATGAAAACTGTTAGATGCCAACTCAAAACGTGTAGGGTAAGGGAGCAGCAGAATTTTTAAAAATTCTTTTGAGATTACAGGAGGAAAAAAAACATGGAAGCATAATAAAGCACATGGTTAACTGTTCCCAGGCAGATCTGTTGATCAAGTGCAATCATCCTGTGTAGTGCCAGGGACTCACTACTTTATTATAAAGAATGCCCTTGACTCTAACATAAATTTCTGCTTTGTGTGTTTGCCGCCCTGGCTGGCATTGGCTGGTCTGTGCCCCAAAAAAGAAAACAATGGGTCATTCTCTAAGAGTATAGCAAGAATGTGGGTGAGCATAGAAATGTTAGAGATTAAGTAATATTTTGGCAGCAAGACCTGCTGCTTGTGAGGATCTCAGCATCGGTAAGAACCGAAAACTAAAGGGCCTGTAGGTTGGCTGTAAGCAGGGGTCCTCCCAGGACTTAGGACCAAGTCCGTGTTCCGGATCATGACACAGTGACTGCATCAGCTAAGCCCCAGAACACAGAGCAGCTTCGAATTCAGCTTTGAAATAAATTCATCTTTGCAGTGAATAAAGTCTTGGCTTACGCTCCCTCCTGCAAAGTCAACTTTCTGGGCTGTCTTCGTTGTGAACCGCCATGCATTTTGTGTTCAGCTGGATACCCAGTGACACTTGCAAATTAAATGTAGGGGCTTTAGCACAACTCAGGGCTAGCTTATCCTCCAGCACACTGAGAGATGTCTAATTTTCTCATTCTCTTTTGATAACAATTGAGTATATTCTTAAGGGACTCTCTATCTTGCCACAAGGAAAAGCCACACGAAATGGTATTTTTTGCCATCCCATATAGAAAAATAATGACATATTATGGGTACAGAATAAACAAACTTTGAATCTGGCCAACCTGATTTTAAATCCAGCTTTCCCACTAACTGCCTTCAGGTGGCCTTGACCACGTGGCTTCCTGTTTCCAAGCATCAGCTTCCTTGTTTGTCAAATGAAGATAAAAATGTCAACCTTCAAGGGCTGTTAGAATGATCTGATGACCCCGAATACGAACAGGGTAAGTACCTAATAGATGACAAGGCACGCTAGGGCTGCTGTCATTCTTAAAGCTCTCACTTGGTTGCAGCGTGCATAATGTAAGGTGTACCTGCACTGGGGCCCCTCTAGCATGCATGCCTCGGTAGAAAAATGCCAACAATGCTCTGGTAGCTACGAACATTTTTTTCTTGGCTCACAGGATAGTTTTGCCTTGTTTTCAACACATTTCGGCAAAGTGGCCTCAGCTCCTAGCCCCTTTTCTAAACAGTGCCAGTGAACCGGTGATTCTTAATCTCTTTGTAGTCTCAAATCCCACACCCTGCCCCTTGCCACCTGAAAGCTGCATTTCTGCACATATGCTTTAAATTTTGCATCAGTATTATCGGGTTCAGTGACCACCAGAACACCATCGTGTGCCTGCCCTCCACCATGCCTACGACTCCTATTTAAGAAGCCTCCTCTGAACAAAGAATCAGGAGATGCCCCTGGACAGTGGTGTCTATGTCCCAGTGCAAGCTTCACTCTGGCATTCTGGTGCCAGGCTTCCTGTAGAGAGGAAGCAAAGAAAATCAGTCCAGGACTGTGGAAAGTTCCTAATCAAGAGGAATATTTTTTACATGGATCTGGGCAAAAGTTTATAAATTTCAAAGAAATAAAATGAGAGTCAGATTAACTTCATTCTCAAAAGAAGTAAACCCTAATAGTTCATTGCCCTAGCAAAGATCCCCCAAAGTACACATTTCCCCACATTTTGCAGGGGATGTAGAAGCCACAACATTTTCTAGTAAAAGGGATCCCTGATCAAGGAAATGACTATTTACATGGCACTTGGGATCCACAAAGTATCACGGGTAATTACCGAGTTGCGTTAAGGAGATAGAACCAAATTGGTACTCAATTTCAAAAAGCTATAGTCCTACATTGAATTTGCCATATTTATCCATAGCGACCAGTCAGCTGGCAGAACAGTATGGCCACCCATGAGGACATGATAATGGTCCACAGGGATGCTGGGTAGCAAATCCGAAAGAGACAGACGAATGCAGCTTTTTCTTGTTTCTGATGGAGGATGTTGGCTAAAATGGGCGAACTCTGGTTTGGGAGTCAAACAGACCTGATTTGAACCCTGCATCTGCTATCTGTTAACTATAACCCTGTATATGTCACTAAACTCAGTTATATCATCTGTAAAATATGGTCAATAACATCTATTTCATAAGATTAATGTAAGGGTTAAAATGAAATAACATGAGAAAAGAGCTTGGTATTCAGTATATGAAAATTAACTAACACAATTGTTCTGTACTATGGAATAGTAGATTCAGACGGCCCATGGTTCAAATCCTGCCTCTATAATTTACCAGTTGAACAATTTTCAAAAAAGTTACCTGGCATCTTTGTATTTTTGTTTCCTCATCTGTCAAATAAGATTACAAATAATATATAACTCATAAAATTTTTGTGGATTAAATAAGTTAATACATGGAGAAGTAATATAAAATCCAATGCCTGCCCAAGTGCTCAACATATTTTAGCAAATGTTTTAGTAATGTAATACATTTACTAAATTGCTCAGTGTATCATCAACCTTTGTTTTACTTGGTAGAGCAAAATGTAAGGAGAACAAAATGATGAAGGAATATACTTAACTTTGCAAAGTACCTTTTCATCTCAGACTAGGTTAAGTGATAGAAAGAAACAGGTGATGAGGAGAATGAGTAGCTTATTTAGGTATATCACTTTGGACCAAGCCTGTGCACAATCTGTGTTAAGAGACATGGTCTGAAGACTTGGTATGTATTTTACAAGACCAGACAGAGCAATATCCAGGATGGATCCCCCAAAATTACCTGACTCAGTGCTGGAGTCAAAGAAAAGGCTTATTGGGGCACCTGGGTGGCCCTGTCAATTGAGTATCCAACTCCTTTTAAAAAATTTTTTAACATTTATTCATTTTTGAGAGACAGAGAGAGACAAAGCACAAGTGGGGGAAAGGCAGAGAGAGAGAGGGAGATACAGAATCTGAAGCAGGCTCCAGGCTCTCAGCTGTCAGCACAGACCCTGATGCAGGGCTCAAATCCATGAACCACGAGATCATAACCTGAGCCATGGTTGGACACTTAACAGACTGAGCCCCCCAGGCACCCCAAGCATCCAACTCTTGATTTCAGTGCAGGCCATGCTCCCAGGGTAGTGAGCTCGAGCCCCTCTTGGGGCTTGTGCTGAATATGGAGCCTGCTTAAGATTCTCTCTCTCTCTCTCTCTCTCTCTCTCTCGCTCGCTCGGTCTCTCTGCGCCTCCCCCATATGCACTCACACTTTCTCACTCTCTCTTTCTAAAGTAAAAATTTTTTTAAAAGGAAAGGCTTATTTATTAAACGTAGACTTGGGAAGAAGTGTTTGGGAAAGTAGAAAGGCTGGGAAGAAAGTTGACAGAGTCCTCTCAGACATAAACCACGAAGACAAGAATGCTAGTTGACTTCCTCTTAAATTTTGTTTATTTTTGAGAGAGGGAAAGAAACACAGAGAGAGAGAGAGAGAGAGAGAGAGAGAGAGAGAGCGCATGCACATGAACGAGTGGAGGAGGCAGCAAAGAGAGAGGGGGACAGAGACAGCCCAATATGGGGCTAGAACTCACCAACTGTGAGAGCATGAGCTGCAACTAAGTCCAGAAGCTTAACAAACTGAGCCACCCAGGAGCCCCTGACTTCCTCTTATAATATCAGAAGTTTGTCAGAAACTAGGAACCAGGGACCACCACTGTCAGAATTACCCCACTTTGCTGTGGGTTGAATATATTTTTCTCTGTCCATATCCCTAATGGTGATTATACCTTATGGTGTAGACCTCAAACACCAAAGAGCTTCAGGACACTTTTCAGTAGAAGAGGAAAGGCTGGGGGTGTGGAGGGGCTGAGCCACCCCTCTGCTGTTGGGCACTGTGCGCCAGAGACTGCAGCGTCCTTCAGGGCCATGCAGAGAGGAAGCAGGTGCATCAGTGCCTGAGGCCCAAGACAGGGACAAAAAAGAGAGACATGGGCGATGTGCTGGGCCAAAAATTGGGGCCAGAGGTGGGCAGGCTGTACAAAGCCTGCACTGGGCACCAAAATATATCGTCCTAACTTCTTAATGATGAAGCTGCAAGACTCTCAGAAAAATGGCTCTTGGAGCACTGAATCCTCAGAACTTAAGAAACGCTGGCAAGTTGGTTCCTATGAAGAGAACATTTGATAACTGCACCGTAGGAGGGTGTGAGTATATTTTTATTGAGAAACATGATCAAAAGAGCAGACTTTGGACCTTTGTTTCTCACACAAAGAACTTCTGGAGAAATTATGGCATTTTAAATCATCAGAGAAAGTATTAATCCCATTCCCACCAGCACCCTCAGGATGCAACTTGGACTGAATTCTCCATTCCGAATTTCCTAACACCGGCTCTCACTATAATTTTCACAGTGAAAATATGTTCATAGACCATCACCCATATCTGTGCTAATATTAGCCATACGCTGTCTTCCGCAGTCACCCATGCCTTCCTGTCAGCTACGCTTTCTGCTAATCTGGAATATTTGGAAGCAATTTTTCCCAACCCTGAACTAGAATAAGTCTACAGAGCACACTTGAAAGGCATTCCAGGCAAGAAAATGGCTGGCTATTTGTTCTTGCCCCTTACCTAGATGAGGTAGAGGCCAGAATAGACTATATTCCATCTTCTGCATTTTTGTTGAGTCTCCGATTTCCTAAGTAATTTCCTGTCCTGATCCTGGGTTTCCATTTAACCTTATTAACCGAGATACAAGTCATGAGACTCCGCACACTCAGTTCCCATCAGCGCTGCCGAGATCACTGCCTTATGATGACGACGCACAGATTTATAAGGCCACAGCGATTCCGGAGTGGGAGTGGGGGGTAGGAGAGCGACGCGGCTGGGAAGGTGTTTACGAAAACATCCCCCAACCACACTTTTTTTTTTTTCAGCAGTGAGAGAAACTGGCATCTTCTTGCGTGAGTGTTTAATTAATGCCCTGCTGGAAGTACATTCGCTCCCTCCGACTTGGCGGGTAGCAACAGCATCTAAGAGCTCTGCAGACAGCTGAAAATGTAATCAAGCAGCATCCTTCCCCTCCCTCTGCAAACCCCCTCCTCCAGGGACCGTCAGCTGGTGGCCCAGAGGGGTGCGGATCTCACCACCGCTAGCCTTCTGCTGCCCGGCACCGGACCGAGGCGGGGCGCACTGGGACGCCTCTCCCAGCCCGCAAGGTGGGCGACTAGGTGATGACCCCTCCTCCTCTGCCCTCGCCTCTGGGCTCTACGGGGGGAAACTGCAGCAGGGGGGTGCCACTGGTGGGGGCGGGGGGCTCTGGCCGCCTTCGGGAGCCTGGGGTCCGGCTGCGGCTGCGGCGGCCCAACTACTGCCCGGCAACACGGCGGACGACCCTGGGGCTGGGAGGGTCGAGGAGGGACGCGGAGGCGGCGGTCCGGAGAGCGCGACCCCCCCTTCCTGTTTACCTGGACGCGCTCGGCGGCGGCGGCGGCGGCGGCGGCGGCACGGGGCTCCCCGAGCGAGCGCGGCAGCGGCTCCCGTGGGGCGGCGGGGTCGAGGCTCGAGCGGCTCCAGAGGGCGGCGGGCGCGGCGCGCGCAGGATGTGCTGTCTCACGCTGCGCCGGCCGCTTGGCTCGCGCTCCTCGGGGACCCAGCACTTCCTCTCTCTCCGCGAGCCTGACACTGACAGCTCCCTCGGAGCACCCAGTCTGCGGGGCTCGCCCCGCCCCCGGCCCACGCCCTCCACGCCCCGCGCCCCTCCCGCGGGAGGGCCCTCTCTCACAGTCCCCGCACCCGTCTCGCAAGGGAGGGGTGGCGCCGGCCCAGCAGCGGGTGGCAAGCCGGGGGCCTGGGGAGGTCAATCCGTCTATCTCTGTGCAATCGGCAGGACTCCCCTAAATTGCTGCCAGCAGAAGAGCTTCAGTGTTTTGGGAGCCTTTGCTGACATGCCAACATTGAACAACTTTCACTCCCAGACAACTACTTTGAGGTCATTTAAATAGAAATAGAAAAGGCTCAGATCCATCTGCTACACACAAAGATATAGGTCTGATTTATCCCTATTTTTTTCCCAGAAGGAAAAAATAAAAAATAAATAAATAAATAAATATAGATAGATAGATAGATAGTTGCCTCCACAACGTTGCTTCTTAGAATCCTAGCTTTTAAAAATCTGGGAAACCATTCTTGAACTCCCTTCAAAGCTTACTGTACTAGCTAAGTGTTAAATCAAGAAATGGAGTTTGGGATTCTAATCAATGCAGTTTTGGCACCATTTTATAGGTAAATTTTTCATTGTGCTTCTTGAATATCTGCGAGGTCATTGTCCACATTAACATGGAAGTTACTGGAGGACAAGGACTGCGTCTTTTTCACTGCTGTATTCCCAATACCTACAACAGTGTCTGATGCATAATAGATGCTCGGTAAATATTTATGAATTTGTTTAATCAACTACAGTTGATTTCTACAGTAATTTCAAGATAAATAAATATAGAGATAAATATAATATCATACCTATTTATCAAATGGCCATCTTTTTTCCAATTCTGCCTTTCTGGTAAATTATTGCAACCATAGTATGGCTAAAAAAAGAGATGAGTAGAATGTCTTTTGATAGGAGGAATTCAAGATATTTCAGAGCAAAAACTTATGAAACAAATACTTACCATTGACATGTATTGGATACTTAATAGATAACAAACTCTATGTGCATTTTTCTTTTTAAGTTTTTTCATTAACACTGTTTAGTAGATAAAATGTTGTTTCCATAGTTAAAGGAATGAATCCCAAAGAAGTTAACTACCTTGCCTAAGTTTGCCAGCTACAGAATGATGTAGCTGAAATCGAAACCCCTGTTCACCTGACTTCACTGCTTGTACATTGCCAACTGATATTACTGTCTCTCAAAGATGGAGGTTATTGTGTGCACCCACTACCTGCCAGAACATTGTGCTAGGAGCTTCAGGTGGTCCAAAAATGAATATAGTCCAAAAGAGACTATAATCCCTTTTCACAAAAAAGTTAAAATCCAGTTGAAGGTAGAAAGGAAAGGTAAACATATAATTAAAGGCAAACAGGGGCTTCCGGGTAGCTCACTCGGTTGAGTAACCTCCTCTTGGGTTTAGCTCAGGTCATGATCTTACAGTTTGTGAGATTGGGTTCTGTGTTGGGCTTCACTGACAGAAGGGAGCCTGCTTGGAATTCTCTCTCCCTCTCTCTCTGCCCCTCCCCTACTCGTATGCTCACACTCTCTTTCTTTCAAAATAAATAAACCTTTCTTTTTTTAAAGGCAAACAATAAGGAAATGGCCAAAGCAATACAATATGTTAAGAGAACTCCAATAAGAGCTCATCTGGTTGGAGTGGGGGAGGTTATAGGAGAAAATTAGAATTGTGAATATGGGTAATATTTGAAACAGATAGACAGGGGTTTAAGAGTAGAAATGAAGAGGGGAGAACATTTCCAAGCATAAACAAAGCTGCAGAAAAGAGAAAGCACACGTACCCAGCAAATGTCAAGGGGTCCATCCAGCTTTTTGGAGCATGGCAGACTCATGGGGGAGCTGATTGAGACTTAGGGAAGGCTGAGGAGAAGAGAGTGGAATAGCGGCATTACAGATGTTCAAGCAGGAGATGACACTCGGAAGGGTCATCCAGGAGTTTCTATGGATAAAAGATTGGAACAAGTGAAGACTAATTCAAAGTTCATCATAAGAATCTAGCCTAGGATTAAGAAGGCCTGAATTTTTGCCAAGTTGTGTTTATCATGAATGGCTTATAAGATATCCCCAGCAGAAATTTTTAAGAAGTGCTTATGATTATTTTTATTATCATGTGTCCAGGCATAGTCTAGATATTGGGTGTAGGACTAGAAATTAATGAGAAATGAATGATGTCTATATTCCAGAGACTCAAAATCGAATGAAAAGACACAAGTGGCTTTAATACCAAGCAGACTAATAAAAGTAGAATAAAAAAAGTAGAAAGACATTTGCCATAAGAGATAAGAAGAGGAAAATACATGGCAGCAGGGCATCCTTATGATCCGGAAGGGTTTGTTGAAGAGGTACCAGGTGGATGTGTATAGTTGGATATGAATTTTGACAGATGGAAATGTGCATTTAAGAATGGGGTTAGATAGCATGCATAGACCTTACCTTAGTTTTATTGATAGATCTTATTTTTTTTAGCGTATTCTAAGTTTACAAAAAAATTATGCAGAAAGTACAGTGTTCTTCCTATACCCTCTGTAAGTCATAAACTGGTCATTGCAAATATATCTGTGTCACCTCTTAATCTACTTAATGCTCCAAAATTTGAAAGAAGGGCTCCAAGAAGGAGTTAAAAGGTTACTATAAAAACTTGCCATGCAAATTTCTACCTTGCTAGACTGAGAAGTTTGCTTAAGAGTCTTGTAGACAGACAGTGGTGTGGCCAAATTCCCCTACTCTGGAATCAGACTGTCTGAGTGTAAACTGAAGTCAACAGCTTACTGGTTTTTTACATCTGCACACATTGCTAGACTCCTCTGAGACTCAGCTCTTCTAGAAGTCCAAGGGGGTAATAATGACACTTGTCACCTGTGATTATTTCAATGAGTTAATCCATGTGAAGCACTTAGCACAGCCCCTAGCATATAATTAGAAACATTCAATAAATGTTAGTTCTAGTTTGTTGTTATTAGTTCATTCTGCATGAAAAGTCCTAGAGCTTTGTACTCTCTAAATTCAGTGTGCAATCTGTGATATTACCAGACTTCAGGGGCCACTGAGACCTTGGAGTCACTACCAGCCTTCAAGATAGAGAGTCCTCTGCCTCTTGCACCTGTCACTCATCAGTGCCAGATACAGGTGTGGTCCCACAGCTGGCTCCCTTGTCTAACTCACTTTCCTAGAACCCCACCTCACCCACGTTCCAACAGCATTCTTATACACCAGATCGCTTCCTGTCTGCTCAAGAGTGTCTTCTGGAAGTTATTCTTCAGTCCATTATATGTTGGTTGGAAGAAATAAAACTGAAGATGGTTCAAAGTGGTTCCAAAGGCTCTAACACCATGGAAAAGAAATGTGAGCCATCTGAATCAGCTTTTAAAATTGTAAAATAACCAACGGGGGAAAAATGCTTGAAAATGTTCTCCAGTTAAGACAACATATGCTCTACATAGTGCTCAGAATAAAAGCCTGTAAGGAAACTAATTTAAAACCACTGACAAATGTCATATATAGTTTTGTGTAGGATTATATCAAGTGAGACATGTTTTATGTATTTTTCAATTATATGGCTAAAGATAGTTGGTTTGTCCCAACCCCAAACAGTAATAGGTATCCAGAAAAAAGGTGCATTATTAGTATTTGAAGATTTAGTAGAAATCGAAGAGTGACTTAGGATGAAATCAGTGATTCCAATGTATAAAGCAACTCTTGCTTTTTGTCTTCTGGACACTTCATTATAGGATGGTGCCTATGTTTTTATATAGTAGGTGCAAAGAATCTATAATAAATGAATACACACACATAAAATTTGCTTTCAGTTTAGAAGAATGAATTCAGAGGTACCTGTCGTACAGTTTTAGATTTTTTAAAGATGTTTTTTGGATAACTTCCAAGACAACTCCACTTATGCTATAATTACCTATATTTGTCATGTAATTGTATTATAATCACCATATTTCCACCCCCTCCACTTTTGCCTCCTTGTATCTGGCCCTCCGCCTCCCCCTTACATTTCCTTCCATAAGCTTTTCTTTCAAGGATGACACTAAGCCAAAATGCACATGTTTTAAACAATCCGTAATAAAATGCAGCCATGAAAATATCTATACAGCAAAAATATAAATCTTTAGATCTTAAAAAATCATTTTAAGCACTTAAATTTATAAGTACAACTTCATTGATTGTAAAACATAAATTATTCAATTTGCTTAAATTCTCTTTCCATCAGTGTCTGAATATAAATCTTTATTTTTCCCAGCTGTGAAACCGGTGTCTGTGTCTTTGTGTTCTGCCTCATTGCTTGTTATTTCAAATGTACATTTCTAGTAATCAAGTAAACCTACCTTGGGAAAAGAAAGTAACAACACTTTTGGTAAATTATTTCTCTAGATTATTTCCTAGAAACAGCATTTTATAGTTCTTGTAACCACTCCTCAGAAAGATTGCTCCTAAACCCTAATAGCTCTATCTGCCATAGCTCTCCCAACGCTTTAAAAAAAAGTTATCGGGGGACACATGGGAGGCTCAGTTGGTTAGGCGTCTGGCCTTGGCTCGGGTCATGATCTCATGGTTTGTGCGTTCGAGCCAGCCATCGGGCTCTGTGCTGACAGTTAGCTCAATGCCTGGAGCCTGTTTCAGATTCTGTCTCTCTCTCTCTCTCTCTGACCCTTCCCTGCTCATGCTGTTTCTCTCAGTCCCTCAAAAAAATATTTAAAAAACATTAAAAATTAAAAAATAAGTTATCTGTATTTATTTAGAAGTAAGTAAATATGTATTTATTGGTACTGTTTGTCTGCTTTTAACCAGCAAATCTGAACAAAAAAATTTTCTTTATGGTGCTTCATTAGTTATTTCCCATGTGTTAACTCTTAATATTATTTGACTATTTGAATACTGAAATGTAAATAATTTGTGTATCTTAGAAAGCAAATTTTATGTATTACATGTTTCTCACTTCTTTTCTTTCTTATTCTTACTTCATTATAGAGTAATACTTTAAGAAGAATTATAAAACTGTATAAAATAACATCATTTTCTAGTACTTAAGGAATGTATAAATCAGAGATATTAAATTGAGGTCAAGAACACAGGCCCTGTGTTAGGAATCGTGACAAGTCAAGGTTGACTAGTTCCTATGATTCACTAGCTATGTGGTTCTGCACAAATCGCTTAACCCCCTTAAGCCTCAATATATCTTTATCTGTAAAATGGTCATAACACTGCCCATCTCTTAAGATTGTAACAAGGATTGGGGCATCTGGGTGGCTCAGTTTGTTAAGAGTTCGATTTCAGCTCAGGTCATGATCTTGCAGTTTGTGAGCTTGAGCCCTGCATCAGGCTCTGTGCTGACAGCTCAGAGCCTGCAGCCTGCTTCAGATTCTGTGTCTCCCTCTCTCTCTCCCTTCCCCCCCACCAAAATAACTAAGCATTAAAAAAATTTTTTAAGACTGTAGTAAGGATTAAATGAGATAATGCTTGTAAAGAAATTGGTATAGTAATTGGCACCAAGTAAATTTTAAATGAATGTTAAATATTGTTATTATGTGGATATGCACAGCAAAAAGAATGAAAGGTAACACAAAAATGTTACCAAAATGCTGGCTATTTCAGGTGATTTGACACTGGATTTTTTTTTTTTTTGAGTCTTTACTTATTTTCTAATTGCTCTATGATGAATGCCCATTATGTGTTCCAACAAGCCTGTTGACATGGAGGGTATTCCGGGACCAGCATTAAGTCACTTAAAAACAATAGAGGTTTCTATTATAAGCTTCTTCCTTTTGAAACTCCCTAAACATACACTAAATCTTACCATTTGGCAACTGTTACAATATGCATTGTAGACATCAGAAGCAAGAAGCTGAAGATGGATGAAGCCCAGCACCTCCTTGCTAACAGAGGAGTGTCTGGATAAGGACGGAGTCAGGATCAATGAAGATGATTGTGCCCTTTCGCTTCCTGGATAAATACCAAGTATCATGTTCTTGTCTCCGTGCATACCACTTCCAGCACATACCACTTAGGTAGTTATTGTGCCACTCTGGTTCCATTGAGATGCAATGAGCCATGAAGGCATCCCTCCCCAGGGAGCTTATAATGATCTGCTACAGTATTCTCTGGAACTAGAAATAGACACTGTCCTTGTCTATCTCCAGGGAGGGGCCCTTCACGCTAGTAATGAATGGATAAAGCCGTGTGGCCAACAGTGCCTTTGTGACCTCCAGGTCCTTACTCTCCCGCATATGCTAAATATTCAGGTGAAATTCTTTATTTGGGATATGGTGAGTGAGCTCATGGAGAGGACATGACCACCTGTGGACCAGCAAACTGGATCCAACAATCAGAGGCTCCTCACTCCCTCCCATCCTTGACACGGACTTCTGCCCTTTTTTCTCGCAGTGAGAGCCATTTTCAAGGACACAGCCTTGAGAGAGCAATGTGTTATTGAGACTGTCTGGATATGTGACCAGACTTCATTAAGGCCTCTACATAAACTTTTCAGATTCTAGCAGGCGGACATGGAGAGCTACTCATCCTGTGGCCACTCTAAACAAGCCTCTAACGTAAGTTCCCCTTTGTATAAAAACCGCCTCCTACCGATCTTTCTTAGGTCTCAGTCTGCCGGTCTCTCTTTGCCTTTTGGGTACAGGGGGCCAATTTGCAAACCAACAAGGTAACATAATTCACACTTTGGACCAGATAATTTCTAAAAGTACGGCCTAACTATAAAATAAAAGTTTACCTCATTTATGGGAAGATAGTGAAAGAAAGAGATCATTGTTCCATTTAAGATTTTAGCAGGAAATCCAATTAGCACCTGAGGAAACCTTTAGTATTTTAGTGCGCCTGTAAGAACAGAATCTTAAGGTTTACTCGGACCATTTCTTTGCCTCTTGCGTTTGCCTACCATATTTTGAAAGACTTCCAAATCGATATTTTAGATTGAATTTCTTACTATTGCAATTGTGTGTGTGTGTGTGTGTGTGTGTGTTCACGTTTTGAATACTGGTGTGAAGTGGTTAAAGGATGATTCACAAATATTTTTAAAAGTTAGCTGTATGTCCATTTGTCATTGAGCCTCAGGGTAGTTTTTTGCTTTGCTTTTCTCACTTTGCATGAAGCAACTTAATAACAGTAGTGATTTTTCCAGAGTATTTTAAAGTTCAATTTGATTTTTCATCTTCTGTTAGTGAACTATATTTAACAGTCTCTTTTTCAGATACCTTTTTTATTAAGGTTTTCTTACCATATGGGTTAAAAGTGATAGAAGGTAAAATATCATAAGCTGCCTAGAGCTACGGTATATCTTTCACTACTTTGACGTCCTTCCTATTACATCGTCATTGTCAGTCAAGTTTTTCTCTCACCAAAGGCTCATGTTGAGGGAGATAAACTGCCGAATTGCCGAACTGTTCAAGTAGTTTCTTAACATCCCAACTTGTCAAATATAAATAAGGTCGTACAAGATCATGTTGAATGCGATGATTAACCACTATTAAGGGTCTGATAACCTTGTTTTTTTCTTTACAGTAAGAGTCACAAATACAAATAAATATGTGTATTTTGAGAAAAATCCTTTTGAAACATTTCAGGATCACCAATTAATAAAAAGCCATGTTTTGTTCAGCAGAGCCAGCAAATAAGAATGTATTTCATGTTTCATTTCTGGAGTGGAGGAAAAAGAAAGAGAAAGAGAGAGACTGAAAGTTCCAGAGAAGCAGAGATAAGGGAGTCCATAAACTCTGAGATTAGTCCTCATTAAAAGGTAAAGTACTCTTGTCATTATTTCAAACAATTTTGGACATTGGATCAATTTTGATTGGCTTACTAACAAATGGTTTAAAAACATTCCCATCTCTTCTTGGAAGCATATGTCTTGCTTTTTTCTTCCCCCAAAAATTAGTTTTTAAAATTTTATTTAAATCCAAGTTAGTTAACATATACAATAATAACAGTTTCAGGAGTAGAATTTAGTGATTCATCACTTCCATATAACACCCAGTGCTCATCCAAAGTGTCCTCCTTAATGCTGTCACCCATTTAGCTCATCCCCCCAGGAACCCTCAGTTTGTTCTCTGTATTTAAGAGTCTCTTCTGGTTTGCCTCCCTCTCTCTTTTTGTCTTATTTCTTCCTTCCCTTCCCCTGTGGTCATTTGTTTTGCTTCTTAAATTCCACATATGAGTGAAATCATATATATTTACCTTTCTCTGACTTATTCTACTTAGTATAATACATTCAAGTCCCATCCACATTGTTATAAATGGCAAGATTTCATTCTTTTGGATCATCAAGTAATATTCCATTGTGTGTGTGTGTGTGTACGCACACGCGTGCCACATCTTCTTTATCCATTCGTCAGTTGATAGGTATTTGGGCTCTTTCCATAATATGGCTGTTGTTGATAGCACTGCTGTAAACACTGAGGTACATACAGCCCATCAAATCAGCATTTGTGTGTCCTTTGGATAACTACCTAGTAGTGCAATTGTTGGGTCATAGGGTAGTTCTATTCTTTATTTTTGAGGAACTTCCATACTGTTTTCTAGAGTGGCTGCACCAGTTTGCATTCCCATCAGCAATGCAGAAGTGCTCCCCTTTCTCTGCATCCTTTTTCATTTTAGCCATTCTGACTGGTGTGAGGTGGTATCTCAGTGTCTTGATTTATATTTGCCTGATAATGAGTGATGTTAAGCATTTTTTTTGACATTTATTTATTTTTGAGAGAGAGTGTGTATGTGTGTAAGTGGGGGAGGGGCAGAGAGAGGGAGACACAGAATCTGAAGCAGATTCCAGGCTCTGAGTTGTCAACACAGAGTTTGATGTGGGGCTTGAACCCACAAACCATGCACAAACCATGAGATCATGACCTGAGCCAAAGTCCAACGCTTACCTGACTGAACCACCCAGTCATCCTGTTGAGCATCTTTTCATGTGTCTGTTGGCCATCTGGATGTCGTCTTTGGAAAAGTGTCTATTCATGTGTTTTGCACATTTCTTCACTAGATTATTTAGTTTTGGGGAGTTGAGTTTGGTAAGTTCTTTATAGATTTTGGGTACTAACTCTTTATCTGACATGTCATTTGTTAATATCTTCTCCCATTCTGTCAATTGTTTTTTAGTTTTGTTGATTGTTGGCTTACTTTTATTTTCAACCTTTAAGGTTAGAGATTTATTTTCCAATGGAATTTTTGGAATTTTATGCATGCATGAAGGGATAATTTAAGAGTTGATACATTCACTCAACTCTTAAACGTGTCCTATTCGTAATTTACTAGGTACATAGCATCGGTGGCCCTTTGAATTTCATAGCTCTTTAAATTGCCTTTTGCATATGTGTGAAATGGCTACCCCATTCCACAGTGCTTACAGTCAGAATCAGAATATACTTTTGAGTTATTTTCTCCAAATCACATATAAAATTTGGTTATATAAATATTCTATCAGGTATAATTTATGAATGGACATTATTTAAGGCAGGAAAAAAACAGGAGACATCAATATTTTAACCGACATTCACAGATGACCAACTATTCTTGAAATCTTCAGATATCCTGTAAATTAGAATGACAGGGTGTCAGGATAAAAGAACAAGGGAGGCCTTTTCATTGGTTATAACATTATTGTCAAAGCAATATCACTGTACTTTATGCTTTACGGATATGATCCATCCATAGGTTATACCTCAAATGTTGGAGAAATGAGAGGGTTTTGAAGGAATAGGAAAGTGGGGCACCTGGGTGGCTCTATTGATCTCAGCTCAGGTCTTGGTCTCAGGGTTGTGAGTTCTAGCCCAGCACTGAGCTCCATGCTGGGTGTGGAGCTTACTTAAGAAATGGAAGGAAGGAAGGAGGGAAGGAAGGAAGGAAGGAGGGAAGGAAGGAAGGAAGGAAGGAAGGAAGAAAGGGAGGAAAGAAAGAGAAGCATAAGATTTGGCTTTCATGAATGACAAGTTTGCTACTCTTGTCAATGTATGCTCTTTTTTTTACGTTTGCTTATTTATTTTTGAGAGAGAGAGAGGCCCAAGTGGGGTAAGGGCAAAGAGGAGACACAAAATCCAAAGCAGGTTTCAGGCTCTAAACTGTCAGCACATAGCCTGATGTGGAGATGGAACTCATGAACCAGGAGACCAGATCATGACCTGAACTGAAGTCAGACACTGAACCGGCTGAGCCACCTGGGCACCCCAGTGTATGCTCTTCTATTATGACATCTAACATCCAATAAATAATTTTCCATTATCTGCTATGTGCTGAGCATGAGGAATGCAACTTCCTACTATGTGCTAGGCTCTTCCCCATCATTATCATCATCCCAATGGTTGAGGCACAGCAAAGCTGAGGAGATTCAGCTCAAGCTCTTACAGTTTATAAGGATTAAAATCCAGGCTCCTAAATCAGGATGTTTTGCTGCCAGAACCCAAGTGCTTCACTTATGATACAAACACTGTCTATCTTCCTTTGGCATTTCATTCAGTTGCTACAATCAATCTTGCATATAGATTTCTCAGAATTAGAATTTGGGCCAGGACATCTAGGTCAGATAACATTTACTTGACCTTGAACAAGCTACTTACTTTCTCTATCTTGGGTTTCTTCATTCGTAAAATGAGAATATTAATAACACGTACCTGTTGGAGGAGGTCATTGAGAGGACATGACTGCTGGTTGACCCTGAAACTGGACCCAGGCAATAAGACAATAGGAGGCCCCTAACCCCCTCCCCTGACCCTGGAATGTCTCCTGTTCTCAGAGCCAGAGCTGTTTCAGGGGCATAACCTGTGGGGCAGTGTGTCATCGAGCCCCTCTGATGGTATACATGACCCAACCCCATTAAGGCCACTACATAACCGTTTAAGATTTTGGCAGGTGAGCATGGAGATCTGCTGAGTTTTGTGGCTGGTCAAGCTGAGTTTTGTACTGAAGTTCCTTTGCTTTTTTCAAACTGCTGCCTCAACCTGGAGTGGCCTGCCTCTTTCTTCCATCTTTCCCTATTCTCTGTGTATGAGTTTCTGATTCCACCCAGGAAGCTTCTGAGTTTGGGAACCAACACCTCCTCACTGGACTGCCCTGAACATTAAATGAGTTAGCATGAGCAAAGCCTTAGAAGAGTGTCACATACCTAGAGAGGGTCATTGTTAAATTTTATGAGCTCTTTGTTATTTACCACTGAGTTCTTACAGATCTTTAGTTTTCCAGAGGTATTTGGTTTTTGTTTTGTTTTGTTTTCAGTTCTCTACTTTTGACATTAAAAAGATGGTAAGACAAAAATGGTAGTAGCTGTTCAGCTGTTAGTGCTAAAGGAAGAAAGCCGCACCAAAAGGCAATGGAAAAACAGTTACTTCAAGAGATACTGAAAGGAGGGGAAAAGATAGAATAATATCCCATGTTAGAAGAAAGGTCTCCCAAAGCTACCCTAGAATAACACACACACATGCATGCACATCCTGATAATCATCTTTATAGAAATCAAAACCTTTGGGTTTGATGGAGCGAACTAGCACAGGGCATCCAAGACAATAAACATGATGACAGGGTAAAATGGGTAGATGGGTAGGATGTAGTAACACAATCAGATCCTCAGAAGCCTCCCCACCCTCACTCCCAGACATTTTCCCCCTGCCACCTGTCCCTGTTCATCATGTTCAGGGCCGTGCTTACCTTGGGCACGTGGCCTCCCTCCACCATGTCTATGAGCCTTGTGTAGTCGACCTCCCTGCAGACTCTGCTACACTCTGGCTTTTTTAAGGTTTTAATCAATGATGGTGTTCAAAATCATGGGAAGTCCTCTGAAGCCTAAACACGGTCAGCCCTGCAGACAATTTTTATGGACTCTTTTGTAGCCATGGGTGGTAAGGAAGAAAGCATCAATTCCAGCAGCAAATTGCAGGAGGCTGGTTATTAGTGATTAACCATTACAAAGCCAATGGAGAATGCGCTCAGTCTAGAGTCAGTGCAAACTAATAGCGCTAAAAATGACCTCTTAGGATATGGCTCCATTAACCTCAAGTCTACATTTCTTTTCATGTTTTTATTCTTTCAATTTATATTATAAGCTTTCCACTTTTTATGGGAAGTTTTGATCTTTCTCTTTAAGATTCCTACATAAGGGGCTTTCCCTTGTGTGTGTGCATGTATGTGTGTACATGTACATATGTGCACTTGGTACAGGCAGATAAGAAGAGAATGACACTCTAATATGTATTTTTGAGCAAACGTTTGAGACCTTGACCAGGTCACTTCCTCACTGATGGCAGCATATTTCCTCTTTTAAAACAATTTTTTTAATGTTCATTTATTTTTGAGAGAGAGAGAGAGAGACAGAGTATGAGCAGGAGACAGGTAAAAAGAGAGGGAGACCCAGAATCCCAAGCAGCCTTCAGACTCTGAGCTATCAGCACAGAGCCCAACGTGGGGCTGGAACTCATAGACCGTGAGATCACGACCTGAGCCAAAGTCAGAGGCTTAACCTCCTAACCCACCCATGTGCCCTAGTACATATCTTTTTATCACTTCCAGCAGCAACGTTTTATAATTTGATAGTTCTGTGATTTGATAACTGATCGTGGTTCACAGCAGTGCTGAGCACTTCTACTCAGTTTCTAACTCTGAAAAAAGCCATGATGCCTTTGTTAAGGGGGAAAAAAGTATAAAGTTAACCATGTAGGTGATCAATTTACAAAATGAAAACTCAGAGAAGACTAAAACTCCCACCTGCCAAGTCACTCATTTTCCTAAAATCTGTTTTAAAAATGTGATCTAAAGTTGAGGTGTAAGGATGCAGGTCTGATTCAAGTTTCCCCTCCGACCTTGAAGGCCAGCTAACACCATTAGCATTTCTGGGGGCGGGCCTAAAGATGGAGGTTAAGACTAGTCATGCCCTACCTGAGGGTTCTGGGTCCACTCTGTAATTGGTTAAAGTTACAGTCAATGATGTGATGCTATATTGATTGGACCCCTGTACCTGTGTCACAATTTCCTGTAACTCCCCCTTCCCAAACTCATAAAAGGTCCTGCCCCGCCATGTTCGGGGCTCGTTCCATGGGGATCCAGTGTGTTGTTGAAGTCTGTGAGCCCGAGTTTAGGCTGGCCCGGCCTGAATTCGTAATAAAGCCCTTTGCTTTTGCATGCGTGCTTCAGCCTCCCTGGCAGTCTCTGGTTTTGGGGGGCGATATTAAAATCTGGGTACAACAGAGGCAATATAACTAACCAATTCCAAACTACAGTGATTTAAAGACAATGGAAGCCATGCTCACTCAGACCCGGTTCCTTCCACCCTGTGGCTTTGTTAGAGACAGGCCTTCGCCTGCATGGTGGAGGCCCATCACAGATGAGGGGGTTTAGGTTGTGTGAAGTGGAAAAGAAGGCGAGCAAGCCCGCGTCTTATGGCCCAGATGCTGAAGCACAAGGGTCACGTCTCCATACACTTCACCAGAAAGAATTCAGTCATGGGACCACACCTACAAAAGGGTCTGGGAGATGTGTCTCCACCAGTACCTCCAGGAGCCCAGCCACAAGTCTTAGAAAAGAGACCTCAAAGTTTGGTGGACAAACAGCTCTTTCTGCCACATCACCTTAGTTCCTAAATCTAGACCCTGGTGAAGTTCTTGATATTACTGACCATGTTATCAAATACCCAAAAAATAAGATCAAAATTTGTTTTGTAAAAAATAATACTGATGGCAGGAGGCAGACAAACAGAAAATCTCATACACTTTCAAAGAGACATTTATTATTTTTCTCGGGAATATTTGATGATTAGACCAATGCAACATCCTCAGTAGTGGAGGTCGAGGTGGTACAGTCAGTAATCAAACGGTCTTGCCATTTGACCTATACATTTGGTTCTATATATGTAGAATTCCACAGCATGTAAATAAATGTTCTGTAATTCAGATTACAGCCATATTTTCTAACACAAAGCAAATCCCGAGTGGTTCATGGATTTGAAAGTGGCTTATTTACTCTCTTCAATTTTTTCTCACATCTACTTGGTATATTTATGGCCTTTTACCCAGGCTGACAGTGCTATCCCATAAGCCCAGATCTTAGTAATCCTTGGGGAAGATCTGTCTTCTCCTAGCCCAATCAGCGGTTTATAATTTTTACCTTTTTGACAACTTTTCTCCCAAATTTGGTTCCATTACCAAAGCAGACTGTTAATCACTTGGATTCACCCAAATCCACTCTGGGTGGGGTGAGTCTGGTAAAGTACCACAACGTAGTGTACATGAAAAATCAGTCCCTTCATACTGCCATATTGATCTCATCTTAGCGTAACTCTTTTTTTTTAATGTTTTTATTTATTTTTGAGAAAGAGAGAAAGAGACAGCATGAGCAGGGGAGGGTCACAGAATCCGAAGACAGGCTCCAGGCTCTGAACTAGCTATCAGCACAGAGCCTGACGTGGGGCTCGAACCCACAAACTATGAGATTATGACCTGAGCCAAAGTCAAACGCTTAACTGACTGAGCCACCCAGGTACCCTTTAACGTTTTATTTATTATTGAGACAGAGAGAAACAGAGCATGAGCCGGGGAGGGGCAGAGAGAGAGGGAGATGCAGAATCCAAAGCAGGCTCCAGGTTCTGAGCTGTCAGCACAGAGCTTGATGCAGGGCTCAAACCTGCAAACCACGAAATTGTGACCTGAGCCAAAGTCGACTGCCTAACCAACTGAGCCACCCAGGCGCCCCATCTTAGCATAACTCTTGTTCACGGTTTTGCTTTAAAAAAAAAAATTCTCCTTCTCTAATACTTAAGGTTTAGAAATAGTGGGGGAAGAGGCTGGAGAGTGATCTCCAGCTTTTCATAGGTCAGATAAGGCCTTGGCTAGGTTTCCTTCTACCCCTGTGAGCAGCTGTCCTTTATCCTCTGCTTTGGAACAATACCACCCACTCATCTTCAACAGTGCTCCACGTTTTTCTTGGTGCTTCTCTGCATCACCCTGATTAGGCCCAACAAGCCTACATTTTACCAGCTCAAAATTTAAATCCTTGCAGGAGACCTGGCCTCCTCCGCTCAATGGGGTGAGAGCTCTACCGTCCCTATCCAAGTCTGAGGATTCTTGGCCCCCATCTCTCTCTAATCTTGCTCCTCTTAACCATTCATCTTCTAACTTGTCTCCCAAAGGTGAGGGGATTCCTTCCTCGGCCTCCCTGGGAGCGTGTTAATTCTGTCAAGGATGCTGGGGCCCCTGCTCTCTATCATCTTCCTCGGGGGTAGGAAGCTTGTGCCTAACCGACCATGCTTCAGGCTTCATTTGGTGACACGGATTCTGATTTGTTTCCTATCAGGGCTTGCTCCTAGCAGTCAGGTATCCTACCTGAGATCACGGCACCGTTCTTGGGTGATAGGGTGGCTGTTTTCAGTGTCATTTAGCCTATAGCAGCAGGCAGCCTCTAGGGGCTGCCTGTAGGGGAGTGAAATTATATTTCATTCCCATGTCGTAACCAGAGTGTGAAGGAAAGCTGGCACCACTGTCAGGAACTGGAGATATATTAGTAATTAAAATAAACAGCTTCTTAGTAGCATTGTTTTCATGAACTAGGAAATGTATTATGAATTTGTTTGTTTATTTCTGGAGGGAGAGACTGAATTTGAGACTTTTTTTTGAATAATGAAAGTTTGACCATAGATTTTTGGTAATCCATAAATTAGAAGACAGCTCTAAACTATTCCATTCTTTTTAAATGTATTGAGATTGTTTCAAGGCCCAGCATGTGGTCTGGCTTTGTAAATTCCACCTGCACTTGAAAATAACACATATTTTGCTCCCATTGGTTGGAGCGTAGTATAAATTGTCAATTAGGTTGGTTGTTTGTGTGGTTCAAGCATTCTAGATGCGTTCTTCTTGCTGTAAGGATAAGAGTAATAACTTCCAAGCTCTTTACATGTCACAGCTCAAACCGGAAGTTTCAAGAAGCTAAGATAAAACCTGTAAAGTAAACCCAAAGAAGCCCATGGAAGGAAATAAAAAAATAAAGGCAGAAATCAGTGAAGTAGAAAGCAAGACTCTGATAGCAAAAGTCAACAAAAGAGGAAGTTGATTTTTTTTAGAATTGCTAACCAAGAAAAGAGAGAATGGACAAATATAAATATATCAAGGCTGGGAAGGGAAGGGTGGATCTCACCAGAGATCTTCCAGGCATTAAAAGTAAATAAGAGTAAATTAAGACATTATAAACAATTTTATGCCAATAAATATGAAAATGCAGATTATATATATAATATATATATTACTAGAAAACACTACTTGTAAAAGCCTTCAGAAGAAATATATATCAAAATAGACAAATAATAGTCAAATACAATTTCTATAAAGTAGATTAACATTTCTCTACGAAACTAAATTGTTAATAAAAACCTTCCCCTAAAGAGAACTCCAGGCTCTGATAGATCCACAAACATGTTTTTTTTTTAATTTATTTTTTTACATTTTATTTATTTTTGAGAGACAGAGAGTGAACAAGGGAGGGGCAGAGAGAAAAAGAGACACAGAATCTGAAGCAGGCTCCAGGCTCTGAGCTAGCAATCAGCACAGTGCCTGATGTGGGGCTCTAACCCACAACCTGTGAGATCATGACCTGAACTGAAGTCGGATGCTCAACCAACTGAGCCACCCAAGCACCCCAAGTTCTATTTTTTAATAAAGCAAGAAATAACTCCACACTTTTCCAGCAAAGTACAATTAAGAGAAAAAGAATGCATGGGGGATATTGAGCAACCAATGAAGTGGTAGAGAACAGACATTTGCCAGTGATCTTTGCCCAGCAAATAAATCCCATTTATATTGCAAAACAAAACAAAACAAAACAAAACCCCAAAACAACCCCCCCTCCAAAACTTCAAGTACATGAGTACCTGTAAGAAGCAGAGATTTTATGTTAACTAAAGAATACTAAATGTTTCCTTCCTTACCTGGGATTTTGAATGTGGAGGAAGAAATACAAAGACACAGAGAAAGTTAGAGATAATTCATGATGGTAGAGTCAATATGGTACCCAGCCACCACAGTGATCCTAATAGACTATTCCTATGGCACAACGTGGAGATGTTATCTGCTTCCCAGTCTAGTGCCAATCCTGCCTATTATTTGAGCCAAAGTCTTTCACTTTCTTGTCAAACCTGTGAGCTACACAATAGCATTGTAATGAATTGTTTTCTGTTTCATTTCACCAAAATTCAGAGGTACACGTATATGCATTTACTTAGTTCCAGGAGGGGATATTGCTAAGAAAGTACTAGCTCCTTCCACAGCCCAGTTATGCAGTATTGCAGCACCTTCCAGAAACCCTAATTAATTAGGATTAGTTTCTGCTATTCCCAGTGTAGGGTTCTCGCCTTTAGCGAAGACTTATCCTTTCCTCACTTGCAGATTCCATTACTTTCTGACACTTTAAATCTTTCCATTAAGCTCTTTGCCAGACTTCCACTGAGATGCCTGTGAAAGTTTTAAGTTACTTAATTTATGGCCACTGATAGATAGCACAGTCTTCAGGATATAAGTCATTTCCATTCCTTATGGCGATAAAACAGTATCAGAGATTTAGCCTAGTAATGTAACAGAGCACCTACACTTTTTGTTTCTAAGCCTTGACCAACCATCAAAGCAGAAAGTACAGTTTCTGGAGTTGCTATCCATTGCTACCTGTTCAGGCTCAATTTAGCACTGGTAAGGACATCAGTAGTACTTTGATATAGGTCTATTCTTTACAGGATATTGCAATTCATAGAAATCTGAAAATTTAACTATCATGTACTTCTTTATCTTTAAGAATTTTAATTTATGAGTGACGTAGCAGACCGAATTGTCAGACTGAATCAACTTAGCTAATTCTATGGGTTTCTTTCCTCCAGGGTACTCCTGATGTAATATCACTTTCAAGCCTTCCAACTTGGCATTGATGTGAAAAAGTATTAGGGTTGAGAAGATTCAATATGCCCCACAAATGTTCAGCCTGGTTGCTCCTAGATTTTTTCTGAAGGACACAGAGGCCCTCAATATTTTAAATTCAGCACTATTCCCTGAGTCTAAGCTCATCTCCTGTTGAGAAACAATGTGTTCTCATACGTCACAAAGTTGCCACAGTGCCAAACCTTAATCAAGGTCAGTTCCAACCCTGCCTCCTTCCATAGTCTATGTGCTCAGGCTCCTTCCAAAGTCTCTCTGAGGATATCAGAATTTTCATGTATTTAATATCTCTTTCTGCCATTGAAATGTGACTGGGCTTTGAAAATACCCTGAGTCATTCTTTTAAAACTGGAAAAATTTTACCAGACATGTTATCTCCCTTCTTATTCTCTGCATTTGTGAACATCTGACAACAAACCCTTATAAGACCACAGATCCTAACCCAACAGTCTATGATATTCTGAAATCAAAGTATAATTTATTGATTAAATCTTTGTTTACTTCACAATTCCTACCAAACCCTGATTTTTTCATAGTTCATGTATGTCATGATGATTAATTACACCTCAGGATTCTAAGACATGAATTTTCTGTCTTTAATTAAGAACTCTTAAATATTATCTCTTAAATTATTTATCTCAGGATGATTTTTCTTTTAAAATTTTTTGGTGTTTATTTTTTTATTTTTGAGAGAGAGAGAGAGAGAGAGAGAGAGAGAGAGAGAGAGAATGATTGGGGAAGGGGCAGAGAAAGAGGGAGACACAGAATCTGAAGCAGGCTCCAGGCTCTAAGCTGTCAGCACAGAGCCCGATGTGGGGCTTGAACCCATGAACTGCAGGATCATGACCTGAACTGAAGTTGGACAACTGAGCCACCCAGATGTCCTTCTCAGGATGATTTTTCTAAAACATATTCCCTATTATGTTAACCTGTTCTGTAAATTCATGTACCTTTTCTCCTACATTATAGGTTTATCTTTAATAATTCCCTGTATTCTTTGTGCCCTGAAGAATCACCAAGAGCAAAGCCATCTAAACTAATGTCTCAAAGTCCTCCACAGGTTCCCTACATCTAGCTACCTTCTATACAACTATCAGCCCTAGCACACAGAACATGTTCTGAGATTATGGCTATAACCAGAAAAGGCTAACTCACTAACCCCTGTTTTAGCCTGGTTTACCAGAAAGCAGAGCCTGAGTAAAAGGCTTATGTCACAATACCTGATTGGGGAGTATGACCAAGGAGCAAAAATGAGAGAAAATGGTAGTGAAAAAGGGGGAGGAAAACAGGAAAAAAAATGTGTTATTGGTTTGGTTATCCCTTTCAGAAAAAAATGCACTATTGATTTGGTTACCCCTTTGTGTGACTGATTGCTCAATCCATGGGATTGCCCGATAATAAATATTAAATTTAGTTTAATATAATTTAATTTAAGTTATTAGAGAATGTGTTCCTTGGCCACGATGGTACTAAATTAAAAATCAATCACAAAAACTGGAAACAATCCAGTTACCCTTCAATGGGTGAGTGGTTGAACAAACAAACCGCAGTACACCCATTCCATCCCGTGGAGCACTCAGCAGTGAGAGAAATTATCCACTGACACACTACAACTTAGATGAATCTCTGGATAATTATGCTCAGTGAAAAAAAAAAATCCCAAATTTTTCATACTGAAGTGATTTCGTTTATGTAACACTCCTTGGATGACAAAATTATAGAAGCGGAGAACAGATGAGTGGTTGCCAGGAGATGAGGAGCCTGAGGGAGCAGGAGGAGAAGGAGTGTGGCTTAATGGACAACAGGAACGCTCCTGGTGGTGACGGGAGTATTCTGTACCCTGATTTGTCAGTGTCTGTATTTTGGCTGTTTTACAAGGTATTGCCTTTGAGAGGTGAAGTATACGTGGGGTGTCTCTGTATTTCTTACAACCATCATGTGAATCTACAATGATCTCAAAAAGCTCAGTTTTAAAGAAATGGGAGAAAAATAACCCCTCTCCACAATTCATGTGATTATCATTATGTCACTATCATTCAAGTGCTCAAACCAAAATACAACCCCAAAACGTTACTTTCCACCTGGGTCTCATTCCTTTAACTATAGATGAGAATCTTGGTAGTTGAAACGCTCCTGCCTGCCAGAAGTTATCGCCATACCATATGACTCCAGGAACTGCATCCTAATTGCCATCTGACTTATGAGTGAACCTGTTTTGGAATCCCAACCTGAGGGTCTGCTTTCAAGGGCCACTGGTAATACTGTAGACTGGTTCTCTGGTTGTCTAAGACTTTGCAAAGTCTTAGACAAATCTTAAATGCCAGTAATTTACGGGAAAGGATGATCCAGGAAACAGAGAGACAGTGAGATCAAAGCAGGTAAGAATCAAGAGCTAATACAAAGATGGATTCTCAAGACGGCCACTCCACTGGATGACTGGTTATGTGGGAGTCAGAATTCTACAGATATTCCCCGAGACACTCACCTTCTGGCTATTCAACCAAACTCTAATCTAAGTACCACAGTGCAAGGACTTTGTAGATGTAATTAAGGTTACTTATCAATGGATCTTAAAATAGGGAGATGATTTTGGATTATCCAAGTGGGGATAATCTAATCACATGTTTCTTCTTAGAAGCAGAGAACTTTTCCTGTCTGGAGACTGAGAGAAGAGGTTAAAGATATGGCACAGGGGGAGATCAGAGAGATTCCAAATGTGAGGAGGGTTCAACATGCTATTACTCTCTCTGAGATGTCAGGACCGGAGAGGGGACCTAAAGACCAAAGACATCTTCCAGGAAACAGCCTGCAGGAAAATGTGAACATTGGTCCTGCAGTCACAGTGAACTGGATGCTTCTGACAACCTGAAAGAGTTTGCATTCATATTCTCTCCAAAGCATATGTAGAAGTATTTCAACAAGCAGACACTTTGATTTTGGTCTTGTGAATCTAAGAGCAGAGAAGCCCACCAAGCCAACCTGGATGTGTGACCTATAGAACTTGAGACAACAAATTTGTGTTGTTTTAAGTCACTAAGTTTGTGACAATTTGTTACAACAGCAATAGAAAATGAGTACAGTTTGCTGCCTAAAATGTAACTCAAGATTGAGTGCCTAAGAAAGAACCATTGACCCATTGATTCCCATCTCATATTAGTGAAGGTGAGTCCACAGGGTCATAACTGCCCTCCACTTTTGAGTTACACGTGCAATGTCCAGCAGTTTCCTACCATCTTCTCACAACACAGCCCTGGGGCAGAAAATGATCAGGGCAGGCGCCGAGGGAAGGTGTTGTCGTGATACACCTTCAATAAGTGGTCAGAGTCCAATCTGTTTTCATGTTTGCTCCATAAGTGAAGACCCAGAGAGACAGAGAGAAGCAGCTATCTTTTTCCAGATCCCAGATCTATAATGCGTCCAGCTGTGACTCTTCTTACTTTGCACAAAGGCACCATATGTGGTAGCAGCAGTCCCACTGAGGTGGCATAAGTGAGATCATTGAGGTCAAGGAGGCAAAAGTTCAAGATGCTTGAAGGATCACTATTATGAACTGAATCTTATCTCCCTCCAAAATCCATATGTTGAAATCTTAACCTTCAATGTGATGCTATTAGAAAGTGAGCCCTTGGGGAAGAAGTTAGGTGATTAGGGTAGAGCCCTCAAGAAGTGGAATTAGTTCCCTTTAGAAGAGACCTCAGAGAGCTCTCTCATTAATTCCACTATGAGAGGACATGGCAAGAAGAAGGCAGACTGTGAATGAGGAGACTGGCTCTCACCAGACACCAAATTTGCCAGCATCTTGTCCTTGGGCTTCCCAGCCTCTAGAACTGTGGGAAAGAGATCTTTGTCATTTAGCCGCCCAGTCTATGTTTGTTACGGGAGCCTAATCAGACTAAGACTGTCTGAGCCAAAGTAACCTGCGGACTAGAAGATAAGAATAATGGTAGGAAGATGGTGTTCCTCCAGAGAAGTGACTGCTGCGGCCCAGCGTGGATTTTCCACTGGCAGCCTTATCTTTTTATGGATGAGTTGTGAGGCTGGGCAGTTGTTTTTGTTTTCTGACTTTGAATCTCAAAAGAGAGGTTCCTACTTGCTGCTCTTCTTTGACACAAGCAAACACATCTATGTCCAGGCCATGGGCTGGGTCCTGAGCATTGGCAATCCCCAGCCTACGCACATGTCATCTTTGGGAGTAGAGTGTCCTCTCCTGTGTGGTGATAGGAGTTCCTCCACAGCTTCTCTTTCCCATCCCTCCCCTTGTCTGAAGACTCACTGGGCTCCAGCCACCAAGCATTTCAGACCCCCTTTGTCTTCTCCAATCTATTATTTTAGATCTACCACTTGCTGGCTGTACGATCTTGGGCTAATCATCCAAACTTTCTTTGCTTCTGTTTCTTCATCTATAAAATGGTGATAAAAAAAAAAAAACACATACTTCATAAGCTATGGTTTGTTTTAAATAGGTTACTGTAAGTTAAGTGTTGAAAACAGTGCCAGACCTAGAGTGAGGACTTGCCAGTAGAGGTAGGAGTAGCAGGAGGAGGAGGAGGAGGAGGAGGTGTGGTGGTGGTGGTGGTGGTGGTGTTAGTATCAATATTATTATTAAACAGAAAAATATCCAAATAAACCTAAAATCTAAAGAATTAAATAAATAATAATACATCCATGAAATAGAATACCATACAGTTGTTTAAAAATGAAGACTTACAAGACATTAATCTGGAGAAACTACACAACAGCTTGCCTAATATTTGTGTGAAACAATATGGCAAAGGAATATATACTTTTATTTGCTTGCATATGCATAAAATTGCTCCAGAAAGATAACACAAGAAGCTAATAATAGTAGTTTTTCTATTGGGGGCATAAAAATTTGGCAGATGGGTGACAGTAATGAAAGAGAGATTTTTGCACTGCTCATTTTCATACATTTCCATTTAAAAGCTCTGTAAATATATTATCAATCCAAAAATATAGGGTCCCCTGGGTAGCTCAGTCATTTGAGCATCCCACTTCAGCTCAGGTCATGATCTCACGGTTCATGAGTTGGAGCTTCTCATCAGGCTCGGTGCTGGCAGCTCAGAGCCTGGAGCCTGCTTTGGATTCTGTGTCTCCCTCTTTCTGCCCCTCCCCTGTTCACATTCTATCTCTCTGTCTCTCAAAAATGAAGAAACATTAAAAAAAATTTTTAGGGGCGCCTGGGTGGCTCAGTCGGTTAAACCTCCGACTTCAGCTCAGGTCAGATCTCACATTCGTGGGTTCGAGCCCCGCGTCAGGCTCTGTGCTGACAGCTAGCTCAGAGCCTGGAGCCTGCTTCTGGTTCTGTATCTCCTTCTCTCTCTGCCCCTCCCCCTCTCATGCTCTGTCTCTGTATCAAAAATAAATAAAACATTAAAAAAAATTAAAAAGAAATTTTTTGAACCCAAAAATACAGAAAATATCTCAAAAGTGAAAATATAAATGAAGTATACTAACTTGATTCACTGGAGCTGGGGAACGCTGTGAGTCACACTGGAATCTAGGCTGCATGAAGGGCATGATTGGTCTTTTTACCTTCTCTGAGAATCTCGGATAAACTGCGATAAGGAGAGATGAGAGCTCAGAAGACTTATCTCATGGCAAGGGTGGCATCTACAGGACAAGCTGAGAATTTGTCTATTTATTTATCTTTGCTGAGCAGAAGAGCACTGCAGTGGGGCAAGGCTTCAAGGTGGGAGATCTTGGGTTTCCCACTGGAACTGCTAGACAAGGAAGTTTGCTCAAACACTGATGCAAAGACGGCAAACAGAGGCATGTTTCATAGAGGGCATCCAGGAAAAGCACTTCTCATTCACCGTGTCTTTCAGCAAAGGCATTTAATACCCTCCAACGCATGGCTCCTTCAGGAATAAACAGTGGAGAATGAGGTCCATATTTCAGAGTTGTATGGATTTGAAATGAAGTATGTGAAGTTCATTGTTTAGCTCCTGGCTGAACATTCCAGGAGTTCAGTAACTAGTTCCTATTAATATAGTTAGTAGCCATTATCCACTTCCTGCAAATCAGTCCCTTTGCCTCCTTCCAAAAAATATCCAACCACTCCAAGCGTGACCTAATTTTTGAAGATTCTACTTAAGAATCACAAAGCAGAGGCACCTGAGAAGTGATCAAGTGCCATCCGGGACCCTTCTCCTTTGTAGCACATGGTGTCCGGGACCCCTGAGTCCTTGCTCCAGGATTTCCCCAGCTCCAGCAACTCCCTGCCTGTGCCACCCTCCCTCCTTCTCTCACTTCTTACTTGTTCAGAACAACTATCCTCCCACTTCACGTCTCTGTCAAATAAAAAAAAAAAATTGGATTGAGGTGCCTGGGTGGCTCAGTTGGTTAAGCATCCATGATGGCTCAAGTCATGATCTCTCCATTCATGAGTTTGAGCCCTGGATCCATCTCTCTGCTGTCAGTGAGGAGCCCACTTTAGATCCTCTGTCCTTCTCTCTCCATGCCTTTCCCCTGCTGGTTCTCTCTCTCTCTCTCTCTCTCTCTCTCTCTCTCTCTCTCTCTCTCTCTCTCTCTCTCTCAAAAATAAACACTAAAAATATTTTTAAAATTTTGGACTTAAGTAAGTAGAGATTATGCAAAAGACCATTCGAGGGGTGCCTGGATGGCTCAGTCAGTTAAGACTCTGACTCTCAGTGGCTATAATTAACAACTCAGGAAATAACACATGCTGGCGAGGGTGTGGAGAAATGGGCACCCTCTTGCACTGTTGGTGGGAATGCAAACTGATGCAGCTGCTCTGGAACACAGTGTGGAGGTTCCTCAAAAAATTAAAGATAGAACTACCCTATGACCGAGCAATTGCACTACTAGGAATTTATCCAAAAGACACAGGAGTGCTGATGCCTAGGAGCACATGTACCCCATTGTGTATAGCAGCGCTTTCAACAATAGCCAAATCATGGAAAGAGCCCAACTGTCCATCAACTGATGAATGGATCAAGAAGATGTGGTTTATATATACAAAGGAAAACTACTTGGCAATGAGAAAGAATGAAATCCTGCCATTTGCAGCAACATCGATGGAACTGAAAGGCTTTTATGCTAAGTGAAATAAGTCAGTCAGAGAAAGACAGAGATCATGTTTTCACTCATATGTGGAACTTATGAAACTTAACAGAGGACCATAGGGGAAGAGAAGGGGGGAAAGTAATTTCAAACAGAGAGGGAGGCCCTTAAGAGACTCTTAAATACAGAGAACAAATTGAAGGTTGATGGGGGATGGGCAGGGGAGAGGAGAAAATGGGTGGGCACTGAGGAGGGCACTTGGGATGAGCACTGGGTGTTGTACATAAGTGAGGAATCACCAAGAGTCCACTGTATACAACATACGTTAGGTAACTTGACAGTAAGTTATATTTTTAAAAAAAGACTGTGACTCTTGATTTGGGCTCAGGTCATGATCTCACCATTGTCAGAGCAAGCCTTGTGTCAAGCTCTACTCTGTCTCTCTCTCTCAAAAAAAAAAAAAAAAAAAAAAGGAAGAAAAAGAAAAAAGACTATTTAAATAGGAGGAGGGAGACTTCGTAATAGGGAGGACAAACCTCCCCAAAGATCTACAAGCCTGTCAATGGTCAGGCAGAAGGGACGTTTGTTTCATGAAAAGAAGACAAGGCTAGAAAGCACCGTAAACAGGGGTAGGATGTGCACGTGGTATGATCAGACAGTAAAACAGGAAATGCTGTTAAGGAAGAATTGCTAGAATTCTTGGTTCGCCTCAGGGGTCAGAGTTCAGCACTCTGGCGGAAAGAGAGAAGCCTGACTAAAGTTTGGTCAAGGTATGGAAGTGGGCTTTTTTTTTCTTTTTTAACTAGCCAGTAGGGACAAACAATTCAGCGTATCTTTTATGACAAATGATGGGAATTTGGAGAATCTGTATCTGGCTTTGTCTTAAGCAGAAGGGTCTCATCGAGTCTTATTTAAGTCGTGTGGGAAGGATGGTTCCTTGCAGTAAACCGTTTCCCAAAACACAAGAAGATGAGGAAGTTTCTTAACCAGTACAGTTTTCCAGAAACACGGGGCTCAGGTAAAGAGCAACACTGTCATTTCCAAACCAGCACGTCACATCTCACCTCCACTGCTGGATGTTTGGGGCCATTGATTCACCAGTCCCTGCCTCCATTTCTTCACCTTTCTATATTTTCCAGGAAAAAGAATTACTAAATCATAAATTTAGTACCATATAATATGGTACATTATTATATATAATATGTAATTATATATAAAAGATATTTAATTATATTTATTATATAATTATGTACTTAATATATTATATTAATTATATTTTATTATATAATTATGTATTTAATATATTATATTAGTTACATATTATTTGCTTTGTTATGTTATAAAATATATACTTATTATCTATAAAATATGTATGTAACATATCACATATTTTATATGTAGTATTACATATAATGATAATACGTATTACTGACAAGAAAATTGTATCCCTACAATATTAAGTTGTACACATCATATGCATCATCCCAAATACTTCCAGTTCCCTTTCTTAAGGACATTCTTCCATGTAACTATAAAACAGTATCTCACCAAAAAACTAACCTCGTTGGTATAGCATCTTCTAATATGCACCCAATATTCTCATTTTCCTAATTGCCCTCCAAGTGACTTTTATTGCTCTCCTCATCCCTGAAACAATATCCAATCTAGGTTCACACAGAGCATTGGATTTTAAGTCATTTTAGTTTCCTTGTGCTTTGCCGCTCAAAGTGTGATCCCTGAATCAGTGTGATCAACATCACCTCGAAATGGACTTGGAATGCAGGATACCAGGCCTGCCCAGACCTACTGAATCGGAAGCACGTTTCGGACCAGAGCCCCAGGTGATCTGAGAAACATGCTCTGGCACAGCCCTTCCACTCCCCGCCCTGTGATGCTGATCTTTTGAAAAGTCTAGTAGTCTTTTTTTCACTACTACTTTTATAGTTACTTATCTGAATATAAAACTCACAAGCATTCTAGAATGCTTAGGAAATGGTTTTCTTTTTCTACTTTGCACTTTTGCATCTGAGTATACTTTGATATCTTAAAAGCATCCTTTTCCATTTCTCTCCTTTCTTTTGATAATGTAAATAACATATAAAGACACTCTAATGTAAAACATTACATAATTTAGACCTCTACACTGAAACGTTGGCATTATCCTTTATGTTTTCTATCACTTAAACTCTCCTCTTCATACGTACCTATTGCCAACTGATTCATATTTATCTGTATCATGCAGGGTTTAGTCAGGGAAGCATAACCATGATGAAAACTATGGGATAAAGACATTTCTTATAGGGCTAAAACTTTACTAAAATGCTGGAAGTGAGGAAATGAAAGTCTGGAAGGGGAGTCAGAGTACAGTGTGTGGGAAGCAATAGCATGGGAAAGCCAAGTCCTGGAGCTTGCGAAGCCGAGAAGCCAAGTAGGTCTGCCCAGTAGTGTGGGCTCTGGAGTATGGGCTCGTGGAGGGGACTGTGGGAAGCTCTTCCTTCTGCATAACTTCCTCTCTGTGGATCCATAGGCAAGCGTCTTCTAATCAGCTCAGGGCTGCCATGAGACATCCAGGCCAGCGATCAGAAAGACCACCTGGACAGGAAGCTCTGCCTTCCCCTCCATCACCATATCTGACCACAGTCGCTTTCTGAGAGTAATGGCTGCTGTTTTGTTTCCATCTTCCAAATGTTATACGTTTCCTTATGGTCAACTCTGACTTGAATCGGAAAAGAAGACACAGTCCAACACAGTGTTGCAGTCACCCCTTTAAATAAATAAATCAGTTCATATATATACCACATTCTTCATAGAAGTGGAACCACATGGTGCATACTGTTTGCCACTTTCACATATCTCTTCACAAGGTCTTTTGAGGTCCTACAGTACGTATTACACACAAGACCAAAGCACTTCTTTTTAGTTTTGGCATCCCCTTAAGGCAGTGTTTTTTCAAACCTTCATGGTTCATGGAACTAACTAGTGTGTCAAAAGCCCTATTAAAAGGAATAGGACAGAATAGAATAGAAAATATAAAAGTGTGTCTCCCTCTGTAAGGATAATTATTGCTTTGTGAAACATTTGTTTCAGTTAAATACATGTGTGTGCTGTGGAAACAGCCTGAAATATATAGCTTGCTGTGAGTAACAGTGGTTAAGAAAAACACTGCCTTGAGATTTTCTTTTTACTTCTTTCTTCTATTACCTCCCTCCATTTTTTTGTTACATTGTTTATTTTGACAGATTAGCGGAGTTTGTAAAGGAATAGGGTAATTTGGGGGGCCAGTGGTTTTTGAAACAAAGAAACAGTTAAATTCACCTTTAAAACATTGTAACATGGCTACAGATAGTATGTTATCTATTCTCAGGCCAAAGTTACTAGTGAGCATTAGAAGAAGGTTCTTCAGTAACCTGCAGAAGGAAAGATTTACTTGGCCAGAAAATCAAATGAAGTGGCCTCAAAAGTGTGAAGAAATCTCTTTGGAGACTATTGAAAGACATTAATGGATTCAGTTTCTAGACTTTCAAAATCAACAGAATACATGCTGATTTGTTTGGTAACAGAGACCTCTATAGAGCTCGTGTTAGAACTGCAACGAGATGTTTTTTTCTCTCTCTTTTTTTTTCAAATAATTTTAAGAGTTAACTTTGGTTGCCAACATAGATTCTTGGGAACTCTAAAAGAACTTAGAGATCATTTAATTCTGTATATGTGGGTCCTCCTAAGATTTATTACTCACCATTTATATGTCAAACACTTTTATAAATAATATCTAATGTGTTTTAGACAACAATTGTGTGAGATATATCTTATCACTTTATTCTTGGTTTTTAAATTTTATTTTAAAATGTACTTTTTATTTAATTTTTCTTTTTTCCAGCTTTATTGAAGTATGGTTGACAGATAAAAACTAGTTATATTTACATTGTACATTGTGATTTTTATGGTGTATAGAATGATTTAATATGCCTATACATTGTGAAATGATTATCACAATCAAGCTAATTAACACATCTGTCACATACTTACCTTTTATGTGGTGAGAACAGTTAAGATCTATCTTAGAAAGTTTCAAATATACAACACAATACTAAAATCACTGTGATGTGCATTGATCCCCAGAACTTACTCATCTTCTGACAAAAGTTTGTGCTTTTTGATCATCGTTCACCTCCTGGCAACAACTGTTCTCCTCTCTGGTTCTATGAGTTCTCCTATTTTGATTTTATATTGAAGTGCCACCTGATAGTACTTGTCTTCCTGCATCTGGCTTATTTTACTTAGCATAATATCCTCCAGGTTTATTCAGACTGTCATATTATCAAAAGGACAAGAGATAACAGTTATTGGTGAGGATGTGGAGAAAAGGGAGCCTTTGTGCACTCTTGGTGGGAATGAAATTGGTATGCCATTACAGAAAACAGTGTGGGGGTGCCTGGGTGGCTCGGTCAGTTAAGCGATGGACTCTTGATTTCAGCTTAGGTCATGATTGCACAGTTCATGAATTTGAGCCCACATCAGGCTCTGCATGGACAGCATGGACACTGCTTGGGATACTCCCTCTCTCTCTGCTCTTCCCCTGCTCACGCACTCTCTCTCAAGATAAATAAATGTAAAAAAAAAAAAAAAAAAGTATGGAAGGACCATATAATCCAGCTATCCAACTTTAGGATATATATCCAAAGGAAATAAAATCGGTATCTGGAAGAGATATATGCACCCCATGTTTGTTACAGAATTATTCACATTAGTCAAGACAGAAACAACCTAAGTGTCCATTGAGAGATGAATGGATAAAGAAAACATGGCATAGATATGCAACGGCATATGATTCACTATCATTTTGTAGAAGAAATGAAGTCTCAGAAAGTACAGCAGAAAGCTAGAAAATAACAGAGCCAAATCTAAAATTCAGGGCTCCAGAATTCCCAGGAATATACAATATCAACATCAGACACTTTTTTAAGTGTAGAGAACGTAGAGATCATTTACTTCATTTTCTGTTTTCCTAGGAAAACAGAGGCACAGAAAGGAAAGCAAATGGTAAAGAGCAGGGCCAATGATAGCATTCTTGATTCCTGATTTTCAACCCCCAGCTATTCCAACTTTGACAAATGCCTACACTCATTTAACCACCATCTTATTCAAGATATAGAACGCTTCCAGTGCCCGCAGAATCTCCCTGTATCACTTCATGGTCACACATCTTTCCTGTTCCCATACTCTGCAGCCACTGAATTTTCTCTCCCCACCATTTTGCTTTTTCAAGAATGTAATGTAAATGGAATGACAGCATTTTGTAGTTTTTTGAGTTAGCTTCTTTCATTTAGCATAATTTCTTTGAGATATGTTCACATTATTGTATCAGGAATTTGTACCTCTTTATTGCTGCATCATATCCCATTGTATGGATGTAATATAGTTTGACTATCCAGTCACATAAGTGAAGAATATTTGGGTTGTTTCCAGTTTCTGGTGACTATACATACATTTGCTATAAACATTCATGATTAAACTTTATGTAAGCAGAGGAGTAGGATTATAGAGTTGTAAGATAAGGATAAAGCAAAACTTAAACTTTATAGGAAACTACTAAAATGTTGTCTAAAGTGGCTATGCCATTTTTGCATTCTCACCAACAATTAAAAGTGTTTAAGTTGCCCTGTCTCCCTCTCAAAATTTAGTATTACTGTTTTTCAAATTTTACCCATTTTTATGTGTATATTGTGCTTGTAATCTGGACATCCTCAGAGACTAATGAGGTTGAACAAGTTTTCATGCACTTTTATCCCATCTGCATTTCTTCTTTGGTGAACTGTATATTCAAAACTTTTAATGATTTTTTATTAAGGAGTTTGTTTGGTCACTATTCAGTTTTGAAAATTGTGATTATATATTCCTTTTTAATTCAACTTTTTATTTTGACATAATTGTAGCTTCACATGCAGTTATAGAAAGTGATGGAGATCCTACACGTCCCTTCCCCAATGTCCTCCAATTATAATGTCTTGCAAAATTGTAGTACAATATAGTAACCAGGATATTGACACTGAAAGAGTCAAAATACAGAACATTTTCATCAACAGAAGCAACCTCTATATTGCCCTTTCATATCCACACCTGCTTCCCCTTTGCTATACACTTTTCTTAGCCCCTGTTGACAATTAGTCTGGTTTTTTTTTATTTCTAAAATAAAACTCTTGAGAAGACAAGATTGCGGAGGGGAAGAGAGCTCTGTAAACTTCGTCTGCCCCATCTATCAAAATGAGAAGGACATTACTCTCATCTGCAAGAGCAGAAGGAGAAAATACAGATTCTAGAAAGAAGACAACCTCAAAGATACCTGAATATATTCTCCTGTATCTAATCTTTATCTCTCCCCTCAACTGGTCATACACTTTTAGACTGCCCATTGTCCTTTGTTGTCTCTGACCCCTTTTATTTTTTTTCTTCTCTTCTTTTCATTTCTTTCCTCTTCTTTTTCTTTCTTTCCTTTCCCCCTTTTAATTTGTTTGTTTGTCTGATTTGTCTGTGCGTTTGTGTGCTTCTGTTCCCTCTGTGTTTGTCTGTCTGTTTTCCTTCTTAAGGCTACACCAAGAAACAACCCAAAGTGCTCATGATGGAAGTCCCAAACATCACTGAGTAGGGAAATAAAATATTCAAAGGCACAACAAGAGAAACTGAGAGACACCATTAAAAGAATATTTCCTAAAATGACAGGCCCTGGACAGTCAATAAGCCTCCTTTAACAGAGAAATATTAACAGGTGCACAGTGCACAATGAGCTTTTTAAAGCTGACAAAACAGAAAACTAGCAACAATGACAAAATGAAGGAACTCTCCCCTGAAGAACCTCCAGGAGGAAGTCACAGCCACAGAACTGCTCAAGGCAGATCTAGACAACATACCTGATCAAGAATTTAAAAAACTTGTCATAAAATTAATCACTGGGGTTGAAAAAGTATCAAAGAAACAACTGAGACAATGACTAGGAACTTTGAAAATAGGTGTGATGAGTTTAAAAAAAAAAAAAAAAGGCCATAAATGAGGTGAACAATAAAATGGAGGCAGCCACCTCGAGGATTGACGAGGCAGAGAGAAGAATAGGTGAATTAGAAGATATAGTTATAGCAAAAGAGGAAGCTGAAAAAAAGAGAGAGAAATTGATCCAGGAGCAGGAAAGGAGAATTCGAGACCTGAGTGATACAATCAAACAAAACAACATCCCTATCATAGGAATTCCTGAAGAGGAAGACAGAGAGAAAGGGCCTGAAGGGATACTAGACCAAATTATTACTGAGAATTTCCCAAATATGGGAAAAGAAATAGACATTCAAATTCAAGAGGCACAAAGAACCCCCTTAAGACAATTTGAATCAACCTTAGGCACGACATATCATAGTAAAACTGGCAAAATATAAAGATAAAGAGAGAATTCTGAAAGCAGCTAGGGAGAAAAGGGTCCTCACGTACAAAGGGAAACCTATCAGAGTGGTTACAGACCTATCGAATGAAACTTGGCAGGCCAGGAAGGAATGGCAGGAAATCTTCAATGTGATGAACAGAAAAAACATGCAGCCAAGAATCCTTTATCCAGCAAGTCTGTCATTCAAACTAGGAGAGGTAAAGGTGTTCCCAAATAAACAAAAATTGAGCGAATTCATGACCACCAAACCAGCCCTACAGGAAATCCTAAGAGGGACTCTATGAGGGAAATGTTGCAAAGAATACAAGGTGCCAGAGACACCATTATAAACATGAATTCTAGGGAGAACACAATGACTCTAAACCCACATTTTTCAATAATAACACTGAATGTAAATGGACTGAATGCTCCAACCAAACGACACAGGGTAGCAGAATGGATAAAAAACAAAAGCCATCTATTTGCTATCTACAAGAGACTCATTTTAGACCTGAAGATACCTTCAGGTTGAAAGTAAAGGGATGGAGAAATATCTATCATGCAACTGGAACCCAAAAGAAAGCCGGAGAAGCCATATTTCTATCAGACAAACTGGACTTTAAAGTAAAGGCAGTAACAAGAGATGAAGAAGGACATTATATAATAATTACAGGGTCTTTCCATCAGGAAGAGCTAACAATTATAAATATCTATGCGCCAAATTCCAGAGCGCCCAAATACAGAAAACAGTTAATCACAGACAGAAACAATCTTATTGATAAGAATGTGCTAATTTCAGGGGACTTTAATACTCCACTGACAGTAATGGATAGATCAACCAGACAGAAAATCACTAAAGAAGCAATGGACCTGAACGACACATTGGAACAGATGCAATTGAGAGATATATTTAGAACTCTGCATCCTGAAGCTAGGAAATTCACCTTCTTTTCGAGTGCACATGGCCCATTCTCCAAGATAGATCACATACTGGGGCATAAAGCAGCCCTCCATAAGTATAAACGAATTGAGGTCATATCATGCACACTTTCAGATCACAATGCTATGAAACTTGAAATTAACCACAGGAAAAAGTTTGGAAACATCCAAAAATGTGGAGGTTAAAAACCATCCTACTAAAGAATGATTGGGCTAATCAGGCACTTAGAGAAGAAATTTAAAAATATATGGAAACAAATGAAAATGAAAATACAACAATCCAAAATCTCTGGGACGCAGCAAAGGCAGTCCTAATAGGAAAGTTTATTGCAATCCAGACTAATTTCAATGAACTAGAAAAAGCGCAAATTCAAAATCTAACAAAGCACCTACTGGAAATGAAGGGAAGCAGCAAGAGCACCCTAAACCCAGCAGAAGAAAAGAAATAATAAAGATCAGGGTAGAAATAAACAATATAGAATCCAAAAAAACAGTCGAGCAGATCAATGAAACCAAGAGTTGGTTCTTTGAAAAAGTAAACAAAACTGATAAATCTCTAGCCAGACTCCTCAGAAAGAAAAGAGAGAGCACCCAGATAAACAAAATCATGAATGAAAAAGGATCTATTACAACCAATCCCTTAGAAATACAAGCAATCCTCAGAGATTACTATGAAAAATTATATGCCAACAACCTGGACAATCTAGAAGAAATGGACAAATTCCTAAATGCACATGCACTGCCAAAATTCAAACCAGAAGAGATAGAAAGCATGAATAGACCAATAACCAGTGAAGAAATCGAATCCATTATCAAAAATCTCCCAACGAATAAGAGCCCAGGGCCAGATGGATTCCCAGGGGAATTCTACTAGACATTTAAAGCAGACCTAATACCCATTCTTCTCAAATTGTTCCAAAGAATAGAAATAGAATAAAAACTTCCCAACTCATTCTACGAAGCCAGCATCGCCTTGATACCCAAACCACACAGAGACCCAGCCAAAACAGAGAGCTACAGACCAAAATCCTTAATGAATACAGATGCAAAAATACTCAACAAGATACTGGCAAATAGAATTCAATAGCATATAAAAAGAATTAATCATCATAATCAAGTGGGATTCATCCTGGGTTACAGGGCTGGTTCAATATTTGCAAATCCATCAATGTGATCCATCACATTATCAAAAGAAAGGATAAAAACCATATGATCCTGTTGATAGATGCAGAAAAAGCATTTGACAAGATACAGCACCCTTTCTTAATAAAAACCCTTGGGAAAGTCACAATAGAAGGAACTTACCTAAACATTATAAAAGCAGTTTATGAAAAGCCTACAGCCAATATCATCCTCAATGGGGAAAAACTGAGAGTTTTCCCCCTGAGATCAGGAACACGACAGGGGTGTCCACTTTCACCATTGTTGTTTAACATAGTGCTGGAAGTCCTAGCATCAGCAATCAGACAACAAAAGGAAATAAAATGTATGAGAATTGGCAAAGAAGAAGTCAAATTTCACTTTTTGTAGATGACATGATACTCTACATGGAAAACCTGGCAGACTCCACCAGAACTTCTAGAACTGATCAATGAATTCAGTAAAGTTGCAGGGTACAAAATCAATGTACAGAAATCAGTTGCATTCCTATACACCAATAATGAAGCAGCGGAAAAAGAAATTAAGAAACTGATCCCATTCATGATTGCACGAAAAACCATAAAATACCTAGGAGTAAACCTAACCAAGGATGTAAAAGACCTATATGATGAAAACTATAGAAAACTAATGAAAGAGATTGAAGAGGACACCAAGAAATGGAAACACATTCCCTGTTCGTAGATCAGAAGAATAAACATTGTGAAAATGTCATTACTACCCAAAGCAATCCCCATCAAATTTCAATGCAATCCCCATCAAAATTGCACCAACATTCTTCTCAAAGCTAGAACAAACTATCCTAAAATTTGTATGGAACCACAAAAGACCCCAAATAGCCAAAGTCATATTGAAGAAGAAAACCAAAACGGGAGGCATCACAACCCTAGACTTTAGCCTCTACTACAAAGCTGTTATCATCAAGACAGTATGGTATTGGCACAAAAACAGACACATAGACCAATGGAATAGAATAGAGAACCCAGAACTGGGCCCACAAATGTATGGCCAATTAATTTTTGACAAAGCAGGAAAGAGTATGCGATGGAAAAAAGACTGCCTCTTTAGCAGGTGGTGCTGGGAGAACTGGACAGCAACATGCAGAAGAATGAAACTAGACCACTTTCTTACACCATACACAAAAAT
>PISW01010959.1:0-44818 GCA_004023785.1 Mungos mungo
CTACACTGTTGGTGGCAATGTAAACTGGTGCAGCCGCTCTGGAAAACAGTGTGGAGGTTCCTCAAAAAACTATCCATAGAACTCCCCTATGACCCAGCAATAGCCCTGCTAGGGCTTTACCCAAGGGATAAAGAAGTGCTGAGGCATAGGAGCACATGTACCCCAATGTTCATAGCGGCACTTTCTACAATAGCCAAATTATGGAAAGAACCTAAATGTCCATCACCTGATGAATGGATCAAGAAGATGTGATGTATATATATACAATGGAGTACTATATGGCAATGAGAAAGAATGATATATGGCCATTTGTAGGAAAGAGGATGGACCTTGAGGGTGTCATGCTAAGCGAAATAAGTCAGGCAGAGAAGGATAGATACCATATGTTTGCATTCATAGGTCTAACAGGACAGACCTGGCAGGGGACCATGGGGAGAGGAAGGGGGAAAGAGAGCGGGGATGAGTGAGGGATACAGATCAAGGGAGACTACTGAATACTGGAGACAAACCATGGACTGAGGAGGAAGGGGGATGGGGGGGAGGGGGTGATGGTCATGGTGGGGGGCACTTGTGGGGAGAAGCACTCGGTGTTATATGGAAACTAATTTGACAATAAACTATTATAAAAAAAAAAAGAAAAGAAAATGAACTGAGGGTTGAAGGGGAGGGGGAGGGGGGAAAGAGGTGGTGGTGATGGAGGAGGGCACTTGTGGGGAAGAGTACTGGGTGTTGTATGGAAATCAATTTGACAATAAACTATTAAAAAAATAAAGTAGAATTGGAAATATGCTTTATATATCCCGATACAAACATTCTGTCCATTATCTGTATTATTTTCACTAGTACTCAGCTTTTGTGCACTGCTTTCTCTTTGTGTAGAACAGAAGTCGATAAACTCTTGGCAAAATTGTGAAGCAGGTACAGTCATTAGGACTGTTTTTCTTCTTAAAATCTCTTTTCTGATTTAATATAATCAGTGCATGACAAAGCAGTACATGGTTCCCTACTATACAAATTATGGAAAACTCCATAAATGGCACTTCATGATGCAAATTTGCAGTATGCTAGTACTATTTACCAAAGAGGAAGCAGAATGTGGGTCATTTAAATTAATTTTCTTTAACATCTAGGAATGGAAACTGTAATATGTACTCAGTTCAATCTGCTTTAAAGAATGTAGTTGACCTTGACTGGTTTATTATAACAGCACACAGATAAATTGCAATAATGAGGTTTGTTAAAACGGCTGAAGTCTTAGAAAAGTGATAGGCTCTTAAATTGCTCTCATGTGCTCAATGTACTGAGAGAAGGGGTTCAGGAAGATATACTAAGTGGACTTCTGACATAAATAACTAGAAAAAAAAAAAACCCTTGTCTAAACACAACCTATAAGTAGAGTTGGTAAAACGGAAGCTCCCGTGCAGAAATGCTCCATCAATGAAAAGTAGCATTTAGTTGGTGATTATAAACATTCTCTATGCATCGGAATCAATCATGATGCTTTCTAAAATACAGGTTCTGTAGTCTACTCTTGAAGATTCTAATTCAGTGGCTCATGTTGGGAACACAGGCACCTAACTGCTTTTGTTAAAAGTGAGAGTCTCTGACTCTAGCGAAGGCTTCTGTCCCAACATTCTAACCTTCTGACTATTACCATATGATTATTCCACTGGTGAATGAACTCAGACTCCTACCTTTCTGCATAAACCTACCTCTTTCCTGTTAAAAGCCCTGTCTCTCCCAGCCATTCAGACATAAAATCTTGGATCACTCCTGACTCTTATATATACCCTCCCCAGTAATCCAATCAGTTTCCAGGTCCCGCTGATAATACCGTCAATAACATCTATTACATCTGCTCCTCTGTCCATAATTTACATCCTCAAAGTCAGGCTTTAGATAATCTTAGCACCATTCATAATCATGCAGGATTACTTCTTAAAGGCTCAGCTTCAATCATTTTATTTTTGCGCTAAAACTTCCATTTGTTTCAAATAACCTACATTTGAATAACAAGCACAAGTTCTCCTGTCTGATGCCTGAGATTTGCTGCAGTATCTCTCTGGCCTTATATATCACTAGTCCTTTATATTCGTCTTATAGTTAGATTGTGTGCTGTTCTCAAACGGAGTCTAAGCTTGCCATCACCAGGACTCTGGTCGTGCTGCTCTCTCATCCTTCGTGAACATACCCTACAAACCCTGGAATGAACATGTCTCCCCTGATCTCCCATGTGGGCATGTCCGTCAGTCCCTGAGCAAACCACAAGCTCCACAAGAGCAGACGCTGTCTGTTTCCTCACCACTTACACAAGTTGACTTCCAGAGCTGGAGACAAGAGGTTTTTGCCTTTGTTTTCTATAGCTCTATCTTATATTGTTCTGTTGCTCTCCTTATCTAGATGTTTGGTTAGTAGCTGTGTCATACAGCTGGTAATATATTCCTTTGAGATGGATGCCTTGGCAATCAAAAGCTTAGTGTCAGGAACCTACAGTACAGCAAATACCGTCCCCCAGTCAATGTTTCCGAATGTTGGCTCTCAACACTAATTGGGTTTGCAGCTTTAGCCCAATGTCTCATACAAGTTCTTAAAAGTAAAAATGTTCAAACTTTATCCCAGACCCTCAAATCAGTTTCCCTGAAGGTCGACCCAGCTATCTAGATTTTTCAAAACTCCGTAAGTGATTCTGATACATGGGTGTGTAGATGGATCAGTTCTCCACCACATACACTGAACGGCAAGAGATTCTTACACCTTTCTGAGAGCACTCGGCTTATTAGCCCTTCAGTGCCAGTTTCATTGTTGTTGTTACTATTTTCTTTATTAAACATTAAACCTCTTGAGGTTAGTAATTTTGAGATACAATGAGGCTACTCTCTGAAACTTTTGGGGTGCCCTCTACATGGCAGGTGGAATAAAGGACATGCACACATGTGCAAGGATGCATCACACTTCTGTTTGGTGCAATACAAGTTTTCTTGTCAGTTCGAAGTAACAAGTGTGGGCAGTGCAGATTGTTCTTATCTACCCCACTCCGATTCCTCCATTCTTGATATGATATATCCTGTCTTCCTAACCACACATATGCACATGTAAACAGAGGCAGGCTAGTGATAGTCCTAACCTGAGGAGGGTGAGGTCTACACTAAGGCAATGGTGAGCTTCCTAAAATGTTTCTAATTGGAGCTGGTGGAGAGAGAGATTTCTCTCTTCATGGGCCTGGAAACACTAGAAGAATGTGGGTTTAGAGTTGCTTGTGGTGGATTACCTGCCATATGAAGAGGGTTTATCATCTGTATGGAGGAGAGGAAGCTATCCCAGAGACAGGAGAGACTCTGATGGGGTTAGAGTGTGGGTGGATGGTTGTAAGGCCAGCTCCGCCACCATTAACCTACAGTTTTGTTAAATTCTCTGTTTTTTGTTCTTAAGCCAGTTTTAATTAAGCTCTGTTATTTATAGACATTGTCCTTTGACTTATACCACATGAAAGGAAAACGGGCTAGACTATCTTCATCTTAGCTGACTTTATTTTCCTCAAATAGGACACTAAAGGCACTCTGATCTTACACTAAGATTAAAGAACATCACTACTTTCCAAGCCACACGAGTAGGTTTGATATTTGACTGTCAATCTTTTATTGTACAAGTTTTTAAGTAGAAAATCCACACCAATATATTGCCTTTTCCCTCCAGTGTCTACCCGAGTCAGAGGTATAGTTTTCACCACACAATACATCAGAAATGCATGCTTGCTTTTAGAAATTTCTCACAGAGGTGTGAACTGTTCTATGTATGACCTTTTATCCAAAACATTATCGGATTATAGCCTATAAGATAAATTAATGTTTCTGTCTTGGTACCAGACTGGTGAAGTAAAGGTAGATATATTTATGAACACACCCATTGCATCCTTTCTTCCTTAAGGGCCACAAAAAGGGGCACCTGGGGGCGCCTGGGTGGCTCAGTTGGTTAAGCATCTGGCTTCGGCTCAGGTCATGATCTCATGGTTCATGGGTTCGAGCCCCATGTCGGGCTCTGTGCTGACAGCTAGCTCAGAGCCTGGAGCCTGCTTCAGATTCTGTATCTCCCTCTCTCTCTCTGACCCTCCCCTGATCGCACTGTCTCTCTCTGTCTCTCAAAATAAATAAAAAGCATTAAAAAAATTTTTTTTAAAAAGGGGCGCCTGGGGGCTCAGTTGGTTCAGGGTCTGGCTTCAGCTCAGGTCATGACCTCACAGTTTATGGGTTCAAGTCCCGCATAGGGCTCTGTGCTGACAGCTAGCTCAGAGCTTGGAGCTTGTCTTCAGATTCTGTATCTCCCTCTCTCTCTGACCCTCCCTTGCTCATGTTGTCTCTCTCTGTCTCTCAAAAGTAAATAAAAAACATAAAAAATAATAAGGGCCATGAAAATATCTTTCATTCCATATGTTGGGGGGTGTTGCTTTTAGTTTGCTATGTTTTTATAGTTAGAAGCTGTTTAAGGGGCTTCAATGGCAAAAAAGATACACACACACACACACACACACACACACACTGAAAAAAGAAGGAGGAGAAGGAGGAAGAGGAGAAGAAAAAGAAGGAAGGAAGGAAGGAAGGGGGCGGGGCGGAAGGAAGAAGACGACTGAAGACAATGACTCGCTGCAGACTTAAAGTAGCCAAGCAGTAGCCGTAATCTCAATGCCAGTTGTTGTGCCACAATGATATGAGAGCAGATCGATGTGGTATGAGTCCACTGATCTGATGAATGAGTGCTTTTCAGTCCCCATCCTGGGGGAGAACCATCAGAGAGCTACAGCAATACACATGCGTAGTCTTGCCCCAGGGCCATGTTAATTGTCCTGCTCTTTAATGCAGTGTCCCATTTTGTTTCCCTAATTGGTGCCATCATGTTACTGCCCTGTACTGGAAGGCACTGGTAAGATACACACAGGCTAGAGAGTTGGAGATACAGGCTGTAGTTTGCTTCTGCTGAGGAAAAGTAGACACTAATGGGAAAGGAGTTCTTGGCAAGCTGTTGGGCTTTGGTAGAAATGGAGTAGGTGACCTTGGGTCATCACGAAGAGACTCTGGGCAGAACCACCCATGAGTATGGGGGAACATTCTCATTACCCAAAAACGTTTCCCCATGCTGCTTTGAAATCCTTTCACCTGTCCCTCTGCTCTTCAGGAGCAAACATTGATCTGTTTTCTGTCACTCTAGGTTAATTTTCATTTCTTAGAATTTTATTTTAATTTCTATTTTAAAAATAATTTTTTAATGTTTATTTATTTTTGAGAGATAGAGACAGAGCATGAGCAGGGGAAGGTGGCAGAATCCAAAGGAGGCTCCCAGCTCTCAGCTGTAAGCACAGATCCTGATGCAGGGCTCAAACCTTGAATTTTGAGATCATGACTTTGGCTAAAGTCACTTAATCCACTGAGCCACCCAGGTGCCCCTCATTTCCTAGAATTTTATATAAAATCATATAATAGGTTTGCATTTTCTCTGGCTTTATTCACTCCACGTGCTTTTTGAGATTTATCAATGTTGTTGTATGTATCAGTTGTTCACTTTTTTTTTTTGTTGCTGTTTTCAATTGGATGGAGATACCATAATATTTATGCATTCACGTGTTAATGGACATTCAGGTTAGTTCCATTTTTTGACTATTGCAAATAAAACTACTATGGATATTAAAGTATATGTCATTGTACGGATGATGTTCTTATTTCTCTAGAGTAAATACCTAGAACTGAAATGGCTGGATCATATGGGAGGTATAAGGCTTACTTATTTAAGAAGCTGACAGGTCCCCCCCACCCCGAAAAGTCTTTGTGCCACTTTAAAGCCCCACCAGTGGTGTATAAGAATTCCACATCCATATCAAAACTTGATCCTGTAAGTGTTCATAAGTAGAATCGCTGTAATAAGTATGATGAGCTATCTTACTGTAGTTTTAATTTGAATTTCCATAGTCACTAGTAATATGGAACATTTTTTACATGCTTATTTGCCATCTTCTTTGGTGAAGTTTGTTCAAAGTTTTTGTTCATTTGTATTAGGTTGTTTATTTGTTATTGGCTTTTTAAATTATTTACTTTTCTGGATACAAACGTGTTATCATATATAGGACTTTGAATAATTTCTCCAGATTGTGGCTTGTGTTTTTCATTTTTTATTTTTATAAAGTTAAATTCATCAACCTTTATTATGGATTATGTTTTAGTGTCATATCTAAGATCTTAGCCTAATCCAAGGTAATAATCTTTTTCTCCTGTGTTTTTTAAAGAGTTTCATACTTTTAAATTTTGCATTGAAGTTTTGTATCCACTTTGAATTAATTTTGGTAAATGGTTTGAGGTATGAACTGTACTTCACATTTTTGGCCATGGATATCCACTTGTTCTACTGCCATGTATTAAAAGTCTATTCTTTCTCCACTGATTACCTTTGTACCTTTGTCAAAAATCAGTTGTATATAAACAAGTGGGTCTATTTTTGGAGTTTCTATTTACTTCAGTTGATTAACTTGTTGATTGAGGCAACAATGCCTTACTTTCTTAAATACTCTAGCTTTATATCAAGTCTTGAAGTCAGGTAGTGTTGATACTCCAATTTGTTATTTTGTAACACTGTTTTAGCTACTCTAGATACATTGCAATTCTATATAAATTTTAGAATCAGCTTTTCAGGTTTTTTTCAAAAATGCTTGCCAGGATTCTGACTGGCATCAAATTCAGTCTATAGATACATTTTGGGAGAACTAATGTCCTAGCAATATTAATGCAGTCTTCTGATCCATGAACATGGTATATATTTCCATTTATGCACTTCTTTAGGTCTTCTTTAATTTCTATCAGCAATGTTTAGCAATGTAGAGTGCACAGGTCTTGCGTATCTTTTTTCAGATTTATTGCTAAGTTTTATCAAATTCATTTCCCAATTGTTCATTTATAATATATAGAACTAAATTTTATATATGATCTTCTGTCCTGCCACATTGCTAAACATATATATTAATTCCAGTATAATTTTCATAAATTTTATCAGATTTTCTACATAGACCACATGTTATCTGAGAATAAAGTGGGTTTTTCTTCTTAAATTCCAATCTGAATTCCTTTAATTCTTTTTCTTGCCTTTTGCACTGGTAGAATCTCCAGTATAATGTTAAATAAAAGTGGTGAGAATAGACATCCTTTGGGGGAAAGCATTTAGTCTTTTAACTTTAAGTATGATAATAGCTCTACATTTTTCATAAGTTCCTTTGATCATATTAAGGAAATTCTTTCCAATTTCCATTTTCCTGAGAGTTTTTATCAAGAATAGATGTTAGATTTTGTCCAGTGTTTGTTTTTTCTGTACACATTAAGTGGATAATATGGCTTTCCCTTTTCAGCTCATGAATATGGGCAATCACATTGATTAATTTTCAAATGTTAGATCAACATTCTTGTGATAAACTCCATTTGGTTATGATATATTATTATTTTATATAAGTTGGATTTATATAAATTTGATTTTCTAGAATCTTGTTCAGAATTTTTACATCTATGATCTTGAGTGACACCGGTCTGTCTGTATTTTACTCTTTTGGAATGTATTTGCTTGTTTTTGGGATCAGGGCAAGCTGGTTTCATGAATTAGCTGGGAAGTATTCCTTCCTTGTGGAGTGTTTCTGTAGAACTAAATCACTAGCATTTTAAACAGTTGGTGGCAGTCACTAGTGAATCAATCTATTCCTATGTAAATCTTTGTGAGAATTTTTTCAGTCCAATTTCTTTATGTATAGATATTCAAGTTATCTATTTCTTCTTGCATAGATATTGAAAAGATTGTATCTTGCAAGGGATTCTCTCATTTCATATAAATCTTCAATTTTATGAGCATAAATCTATTTATAATATTCCATTGCCATTCCACTAATATCTATGGAATCTTAGTGATGTCATCTGTCCAACTCCAGATACTGGGAATTTGTATCCCCTTTTATTTCTGATTAGTGGGCTAGAGGCTTATCAATTTTTAAAGCCTTTATACACAACATCTGCTTTAGATTTTATTTTCTCCATTTTTCTTTTTTCTATTTTATTTCTTCTTTGATTTTGATCTGTGTTAGTTTTCTATTGCTGCATAAAAAAATTACAACAAATTTAACATCTTAAACCAAAACAAATATATCATTGAAGATATTCCATGGATCAGAAGTCAGGGGATGGGTTAACTGGACCTCTGTTCAACTTTCACTAGGCTGCAATCAGGGAATAAGCTGAGGCTGTGATCTCATCTGATGCTCGAGTCCTGGCCTAAGCCCATCATGTTGTTGACACAATTCAGTTCCTTGCAGTTGTAGTCTCTCTTTTCTTTCTAGTTTTTGGCTTCAGATCCTTCAGCAGCTACATGCCATTTAGTTTCACAGGCAGTTTGTAACACGGCTCTTTGCTTTCTTCAAGGACAGCAAGAACATCTTTCTGATGTTTCACCTTCTTTTAAGAGCTCACCTGATTAGGTCAGGCCCACCCAAGATGGATGTTTTATTTTGTTTTGTTTTGTTTTTTAATTAACTCACTATCAACTGAGTATTACACATGCAAAATTCTGTTGCCATCCTGGAAGTGATATCTTAATTTATTCACAGATCTTGTCCATATTCAAAGGCAGGGTGTTATACAGGGTGTGTATACCAAGGAGAAAAAATGTTGGAGGCCATCTTAAATTCTGCCTGCCACATTATGATTTCTTTTATAATTCTTACTTCAGATTTTATTGGATTTTCTAATTTCTTAAGGCAAAATCTGAAATCACTCATATGAGACCTTTGTTCTTTTCAAAACAGCACTATAAATTTCCCACAACGGACTGCTTTGGCAACATTGAACAAATCTTGGTACCTTTTTTTTTTGGAAGTATAGTTGACGTACAATATTATATTAGTTCCAGGCGTACAACACAGTGTCTCAACATTTTATACATTATGAAATAATTACCACAGGTCTACTTACCATCGGTTACCATGCATAGTATGGTACAATATTATTGACTATACTCCCTATGCTGGACTTTATCCCCTGTGACTTATTTATTTTATAGCTGGAAAGCCTGTGCATCACTTTCACCTATTTTTCTTGCCCCCCACCCCCTCCTCTCTGGAAACCACCAGTTTATTTGTCAGATCTTGATATCTTGTATTTTTGTTTTCATTCATTTCAAAATACTTGTACTTACTCTCGACCCATGCCTTACTTAGAAGTGTGTTACTTAGTTTCCAAATATTTGAAGATTTTCCAGAGATCTTTCTGCTGTGGATTTTTAATCCAATTCTATTACGATCACAAAACATACTTTGTAGGACTTGGTTCTGTTGATTTTAACTTATTGAGGCTTGTTTTATGACTCAAAATATTGTTTATCTTGGTAAGCATTATGATGTCCTTGTGCACTTGAAAAGAATGCATATTTGGTTGTTGTTGGATAGAATGTCCTTTAAATACTGATTAGGTCAAGTTGTTCGCTGGTTGATAAAATCATCTACATCCATATGATTTCCTATTAGTTCCATCAGTTATTGACAAGGAGATACACAGACCACCACCTCTAATTGTGGGTTTGTCCATTCTTCCTTGCAGATCTGAGTTGCCACTTCTTGTATTTTGAAGCTTTGCTGTTAAATATATAAACACTCAGGATTGTTATGTCTTCCTGATGATTGGTCTTTTGGGTTTAACTCAATATTTGATCCAAAACAGATTCCTTTACCTAATTCCTCATGGCTCTCAATGTCCCACCACATGACTACTGCACAGTTTTAACTGTCCATATGCCAGTTACGGAGTTAGCTGTGTGAAAGCAGAGAAAGAATTGGGAAAAGAAGACACCTTGAGCTCCAGGGCCATCGAAGTATAATCTCCCCTGGGAGACACCCTGAGATGTGAAAGCTTAGTGCTTAAATCCAACGTTAAGTAGGAAGAAAGAAAACCAGCATTTATTAGGCACCTACTCTGCTCTAAACACCTTTACTTTATTTTTACTATCACTTCTTCCCCTCCTCCTCACCCTCCTCCTCCGACCAATGTCAAGAATTTATTGATCATTTTACTATTTGCCAAGCCAACGTGCCAATCACTTTGAATGGGCATTCTGTTTTAATCTTTACAGCAATTCTGTGAAATATATCTTAATTCCATTAAAAAAAAGAACAATCAAGGCTCATTGAACTTAATGGATTTGTCAGGACCACTCAGTTTGTTAAGTGTGAGTCACACCCCTGGGGAGTCAGCAGAATTCTAGAGCAGTTTGTCCAAGATTCCCTTTTCCGGTTTCTTCCATCAAACGCTTGCCTCATACTAGTTGCAGATGCACCTAAATACAGTGAAGTCTTATGAGGAACTTGTTCTGTGAGTGTTGCTCAAGACAAGCAAACAAGTCTAACAAGCTTTAACCTCATAAATGAGCAGTGTCTTGCAATACGAGTAGTACCTGACACCAAAAGTCACATGATGACAACTGAACCAATGGTGCCTCTCTCTCTCTTTCTCTCTCTCTGAGGGATTGTGGGTGATCGTCTCCCATGCTTGGATGCTCAGTCTCAGGCCTTGATGTTTGGCAGAAATCAGTGATTTTTCAGGATGTTGGAAGGTGCCCATAACTAGCACTAATGTATTTTTTGTCACTTCAAAGCACCAATGGACAGTCCTTTGCTTTTCTATACAAGAGGAAGCTTAGGAAAGCTTTGCTTCATTCTAAGTCATTGGATAGGTTCCTTCTTTAAGCTTCACGAAAAAAGATTCCATTGAGCCAATAGATAGCAGTAATCCCATTAGTGATAATGAAAGTCGTTCCACATAATAACCCTCCTCTCTCTTGTCTCACACCAGCCACAAAGGTTTTCAAGAAAGCAGGGTAATTTGTTTATTTTTCTTTATATTCTGTATTTTTTTATTATTTTGTACTATAGTACAGTATTATAATCATTTTTATAGGAATATTTGTGGGTTGTGGAACAAATCATCTGAGTTTCCATTATTTCTTATGGGGAAATTCAATTTGATATACAAATGTTTCCAATTACAAGCATATTTCCAGAACTAATTAGTTGATTAGTTGACTTTATGAGGGGATGACCATGCTGGACTATCTGCGTAGCCCGAATGGAATCTCTTGATCCTTAAAAGCAGAAGAGGGAGACAGAGAGCCCACAAGAGACAGGGGTGTAGGGAGGCGGGAGAGGGGCGAAGCATGAGGAGAATGCAGTCTGCCGTTGCTGTCTTTGAAGATGAAAGAGGGGGACTGTGAGCCTCGGGATAGGTGGCCTCTGAGAGCCAAGAATGGCTGCCGATCAACACCAAGGAACTGGAAAGCTCAGTGACACAGTGTAGAACTGAACTGCCAGTGACCTGTGTGGCTCTGAAGCAGCCCACCCCAGAGGCTCCAGGAGGGAACTCAGCCCTGCCGACCCCTTGATCTGGGGCCTGTGAGCCCCAGAGCAGAGAACCAGCCGAGCCACTCTGTGACGGGTCTTCCAGCGCTCCAACTGCAAGACAGGTGGGTGTTGTGCTCAGCTACTAAGCTTGTGGTGTGCGTTAGGGCAGAAATAAAAAGGGATATAGAATATCTGCCTTCCTCCAAAATCTACATCATCCCAGGGATTTAAAAAACGTGAGTGCTGAAAATTAATTTAGTTATTCAAGAATAAAACTTATTTTGGGGCGCCTGGGTGGCTGTTTGTTGAGCGTCTGACATCAGCTCGGGTCATGACCTCACAGCTTGTGGGTTTGAGCCTCATCAGGTTTCTGCTGTCAGTGCAGAATGCACTTTGGATTCTCTTCTCTCTTCTCTGTTCCTCCCCCGCTCACGCCTTCTCTCTCAAAAACACACAGTAATTTTTTTAAAGAATAAAACATATTTTATATCTTTCTGATAGACATTAGAAAATTCAATTCAGAGGGTGCCTGGGTGGCTCAGTCAGTTAAGTGTCCAACTCTTTGTTTTGGCTCAGGTCATTATCTCATTTTTCATGAGTTCAAGCCCTGCATCAGGCTCTGCACTGACAGTGGAGAGCCTGCTTGGGTTTCTCTCTCTCTTCCTCTCTCTCTCTCTTCCTCTCCCTTACTTGCTCTCTCTGCCTTTCTCAAAATGAATAAATTGAAGAAAAAAAAAGAAAACTCACAAGAATTAAATTAAGAATTATTGAGCACTGCTCTGCAGTATTTAAGTAAATATCCGTATAAATTATAAAGGTGTGCTTTCAACCAACAACTCTAATTTCAAGAGACTTTTAATGCTTTTTGTTCATCAATAAACAAAAAAGACTATGGGAAGTTTGTCATACTTACTCTATGTGAGAAAAATGGAACCGATGAAAGAATCCGAGTGTAATAAAGGGACAGAAGACAATCTGTAACCCTCCTCTCATTGTTTCCTGTTTTCCGTACTTTGCTTTATCCTGATCAGTACTGAGAAGCACAGTGGTAAGTAAAAACAGCCAGATGGGCAGACACTACCTTGTTCTTTCTTATCTCCCAACGCAAAATGCCAAACGACTCCTCCCACATACTCTGTCCACACACTCACATACTGCACGTGCCAGGCTGAAGGCGTCAGTACATCTGCGGACATGGGAGGGAACGTGCTAGTCGAGACTATTGAGGAAGTCAAAAGGTCAATGTAGAAATTTTTTTTTAAAAGAAGGAAAGAAAAGAAAGGGGGCATTTATCTAAATTCTGGGCATTGATGCAGCATGGAAAGGAGACGGACAAATTCTGGAAATGGCAACTGATTTTGGTTTTGAATCTTAGCTCAGTCTAGGCTGGCTGCATAAGTCTGAGAATTATTTATCTTTTTCAGGTTCCATTTCCTCCTCTATAGAATGTATGTAATAATAGCAACAAAAGTTGTGCAATGTTACCATCGCCAGCTAACAGTACCGGTGCCTACTACGGCCAGGCAGTGGTCATGCACAGTGTGTAACTTACATCCTCTAACCTTTGCACCACCAGGTCTTCCTGACGCTGAGGCCCAGGCTTTGCCTGCTCCTCGCGGCTTCATGCAGAGCCTGTAACAGAACCTACCCAGGGCCCTGCGAGTAGCTCCTGGCACCACTACATCGTCAACTAGACCTGCCATGATTAAAGGCTTGACAGTGCGAAGGAAATGAACACTCAGCTTCTATCAGTTCCTCTTCTATAAGCAAGCTACCGGACCCAGTCCACCAGTTAAAACTGCAAAGTGATTTGTTGAAGGGAGTTCGCGCGGTCCATCCTCCTTGGGGCTGCCAGGTAGGAGGCTGGCACACATCCAGGCACAGGCCCAAACCACGCCCGTGCAGTCCTGCAGCGCTGCGCAGCGCTGGTGGCTGCACCACCGTTGTGGTTGAACAAGCCCAGAAGCTCAGGCCCTGCAACCCCCTCCCCATCCCCTGCTCTGGCTGCAGCTGCCTCCCGTCATCAGCAACGGATCCATAGGTTTCTCTGTTGCTGCTTTCTGCACTCAAGTTTTTCATCCGTGTTTGACTTTGGAGCCTGCACCACGTGAGGTCCAGATCTGCTGGGGTGGCAGGAGGTGAGTTTCTGGCTTTTCCTTGGGGATGAAATTCTTCAAATATTAAATCGTTGCTCAAAAAAAAAAATACCAAGCAGGAGCACCTGGGTGGCTCAGTTGGTTAAACCTCTGACTTCAGCTAAGGTCATGATCCTGAGTTCCTGCCCTGCAGCGGGCTCTGTGCTGACAGCTTGGCGCTCATTTCTGTGTCTCCCTCTCTCTGCCCCTCCTCTGCTGGCACTCTGTCTCTCTCTCTCTCAAAAATAAATAAACATCACAAAAAATACCAAGCAGCCTGAAAACATGACGAACGTTCTCTCTCATGACAAAAACATCCGCATGGCGCATTTGGTGCCCTAAGGAGCAGAGGAAGTTTTCATTCTGAACGTTTATATCAGGAGGGGGGGAAATAGCCAGCCACTGTAGTGGATTTAATCAAGAACAGTGCATACTGGCCTCCTCCGCGTGAAAGTTCATTGTCCTGTATTAGAGTAACATTTGCTAGCACATACGATGCTGTTTCTTTCTTCTTTGGTAGAGATGAAGTGGGAGCTGCGGGCACTGTTTGGAGAGCCAGGTGACAACAGTTCCTTCATTGTCCAGAGGACCTGGCTTCCACTTGGACTTCCAGTAGGGATTTCAGAAATAGCTCTCCAAACATTAACTATAAGGTGACATAATTTAAAAACATTTTTAAAGTGTTTATTTTATTTTTCAGTGAGGGAGAGAGAGACAGAGCATGAGCCGGGTAGGGGCAGAGAAAGAGGATAACAGAATCCAAAGCAAGCTCCAGGCTCGGAGCTGTCAACACAGAGTCCAACACACAGGGCTCGAACTCAGAAACCAAGAAATCATGACTTGAGCTGAAGTCAGAGGCCTAGCCAACTGAGCTATCCAAGGTCCCCTATAAGGTGACATAATTTAAACAGAAATACAAGGCAAACTATTTTTCATGTATCTGCAACTGTGTGTTCTACTGCATCCATTCTTTTTCTTTGCTTTGCTTTTTCCCTTTGGTGTTTGTGGAAGTCTGCTCTTCTAGACTCAGGGAAGCTGGTTTGTGCACGTAGTTCTTAGAGGATCTAGGGAAAATAATTGTATATTATGCTGTTAGTAAGAGTCCAAGTCATTGTGGTGCCTCTCTCTTCCCTTTCATTGGCTCCTTCTCTTTATTTCCCTCCATTCAGAGAGAACAAAGAAAGAATGGTTAAGTCAGGTATTTTAAACATCATGACATTTTCTTTCTAATTAAGAGATTTTCCTCCAGTAGGCATGTGCCATCTGCCAATTTCTAGGAAATGAGTTTTGATATTTTGGCTAGAATTCATAGAAGTTGTTATCTTGTTTTCTACCAGTTTCTAGCTCTTAACTATTTCATATCTCCGTAAAATAGAATGGACAGTTGTTTCTTCTTTTAAGTTTTTATTTATTTAAGTAATATCTACACCCAGTCTGGGACTTGAACTCATGACCCTGAGATCAAGAATTGCATGTTCTTCTGGCTGAGCCAGCCAGGTGTCCCTTGTTTTTTAAAAATAGAGCTATAGTATATATAGCGATTTCTCCACAATTGTTTACATGTTGACTCAACCAGGTGTTAATTAAAATATGGTTGTTGGAGACTCACATAAAGCAATGTTGACAAGACACTAGAAGGTTCTGAATGACTAAGAACAAGATGTCACAGACTTCTCATACAGTGCCCTCTACCCCTTCGTATTCGTTAATCTTTATTTGTCTTATTCCCACATTTCATGATCATCCTAGGTGCCTAGCTGAGAATTTGGGGATATCACATCTTGGATGAGAAGAGTAATAATTTAGTAATACATCACCTCTGCCCAGTAACATGAAGCACATTTAGTGGATCATCAGGGTCTGGAGCTAAAATAATAATCATTAAAAAAAACATCTCAAGGATGATTACGGCACCCTCAAAATGTGTCCAACAGGAAGGTGGCTAAGTATGGAGCCTGTTCTGTGAGTTGGCCCAAGACCCCTGTCCTCAATCAAATGCAGACCACTTGGAAACTGATGGAATTGCAAGGCCCAGTTGATAGCACAGTGAGTTCTGGAACGGGGCAGCCGGGATTTTCCAGCAGGTCAGAGATATTCCTTCCTTTCCATCCAAACCAGTTTATGAGCGACATGATACAAAAGGCCTGGCAGCTGTCAGGGGCTGGGTCAGATTTCTGGCAAGGTGGCACATCTGCACACTAAAAGTCGGTAGCAGCAGCAAACCTTCTGGTCTGGATGTCTTTTGTTTAGACTTTTTTTTGGTTTCTTTTGTCTCCAGATAAAAAGAAAGAAAACTCTGCCTGAACATAGCTTAGCTTTTGGCACTAAAATCTCTAACTCTGAAAATAATAGTGCTTTTAGCCCTTATAACTCTGACCTAATGAAATCCAGAATGGCATGAAAGCTAATAAGAAAAAGGTGGTAGAGGTAAGGCTTTATATATATATATATACTGCAGAGAAAAACTGAATTTATCTCTTTCACCTCACCACACTGCATAACTATACTAGACAGCAGACACAAGATTGGGAAAGCGTTCAGGATGGGGTGTGGGAAAGAGCTGGGAGTCAGTTCAACTCAAGAAAATGGATTCAATTACTTGTTACAACGCACAGCCATATTTACTTTTCTCATGAGTGATTCTCAAGGTGGGATTTCAAGTCAGACTCTTGGAGTTTCTATGGATTTTTCAAGGAATTCATGAGGTTAAAACTTCATAATAAGGGGCCTGGGTGGCTCAGTTAGTTAAGCGTGCAACTTTGGCTCACGTCAGGATCTCTCAGTCTGTGAGTCTGAGCCCCATGTTGGGCTCTGTGCTGACACTCAGAGCCTGGAGCCTGCTTGGATTCTTGGGCTCCCTCTCTCTCTGCTCCTCCCCACTTGTGCGTGCATGTGCACACTCTCTCTCTCTCAAATATAAATAAACATTTAAAAAATTTTAAAACTTCATAATAAAACTGAAATGTTATTTGCCTTTTTAACTATGTTGACTTTTGTATTTAAAGATGAAAAGAATAAAAAATAATAATGAAAGAAAGAAAGAAAGAAAGGGGTGACTGGGTGGCTCAGTTGGTTAAGCATCTGAATCTTGATCTCAGCTCAGGTCTTGATCTCAGGGTCCTGAGTTCAAGCCCTGTACTGGATGCAGAGCCTATTTAAAAAAATAAAAACTAAATAAAGGTGAGAAGAAGTGCCAACACCTTAGCACGAATTAAGGTAGTAGCGAAAACCCGTGCTGTCATTGCACCATTCACTGCCGTACAGTTAAGAGGGAATATCAGTTTTGCCTCAGAATATCATTGGCAAAATTATTATTAACTGTATGGAATTTTGGTTCTGAAAAAATTTAAAGTTTTTTAAATTTGAGTAGAGTTGACATAAAATGTGACATTAGTTTCAGGTGGACTACCTAGCAATTCAACTTCTGCAAGCATTGTATTCTGCTCAACATAAGTCTAACTACTGACTGTCACCACCTGGCGCTCTCAGTCTTTCTAAGGTTTTGTGTGCAGAGACTGGAAGTGCGCGCACTGCCGGCTCCAGGCGGGCGCACGCCTGCGCAGAAGCACTCGTGAGGTTACTTCAGTTGCACACGGTGGAATTGCTACCGAAAGAACAACTGGAAACCTTTAGTTTCTCAGATTTGGGTTTTGGCCAAAGCTTTTCCCAAAAATGAAGTGAGTCTGTCACTTTACAGAAAGTAACAAACGGCATTTGTTGCAATGATTGAGGTTTCGAGTGAAAATCAGAATTCTTGAAAACTCGTAGTAGCCAATTCTAAAGAATTTAGGGGACATTTATAATGAAATTATCAATTGTGAGTGCTTTATATTGGGTGATAAAATGCATCAACATTTCTAAATCAGCATAACTCTGAGTCAATATTTTCTTTTTAAATTTATGTTTTATTTTTTTAATGTTTACTTATTTTTGAGAGAGAGAAACAGCACGAGTGGGAGAGTGGCAGAGAGAGGCAGACACAGAATGGAAAGGAGGCTCCAGGCTCTGAGCTGTCACAGCACAGAGCCCTTGGCAGGACTTGAGCTCATGAACCACAAGATCATGACCTGAGTCAAAGTCCGATGCTTAACCAACTGAGCTACCCACATGCCCCTCTGAGTCAATATTTTCTAGGTGATGAATATGTGATATAACAAAATCACACATGGATAAATGATCCATTCTAAGTGAAAGATAGACTAATGATGTTTGCTGTAACATATTTCATCAGTATGATGGCAGATTCCGTGTTGCAATTAAACTTCAAGAAATTACCATTTGTCAAACTTGGTGCACTGTCAGTGAAAAATACTTGTAATAATCTGGAAAGACAGCTAAAGTACTAAAATAGCCTTTTATTTTCCAAATACATCATACATCTCTGTGAGGCTGGATTTTGTTCATCCTAAACAACATTTTACATTTTGAATCTGGAAACAGATATGAAAATCCAGCTCCTCTCTATTAAGCACAAGGAAGGGGGAGCCAGGAAGAATAGGGTGATCGTACTGAGTGAGGTGATGAGTCTGAGGAGGGCAAAACCACAGGACTTGACAGAGAGGGAGTTCCAGGAAGAAAGAAGTTCATAAGAGCTCTGGGGATCTTTGCCCTTGAGCATTTAGCTGAGTACCTATGAATCACTACATGAAAATAAGAAAAATACCCAGTGCTGGGGAAAGACCCACCCAAAAGAAAAAGAGAGAATGAGCTGGAGCACACATCAGGTGGGCATATTTCCTGTTCCCAGCAGCCAGAGCGGAACACCTCATAATTCATGGGGCATCGGTTAGAGTGCTCAGAAGTCCAAGTGGAACACTTACCAAACCAGAGTATATTCCGGGCCATGAAACAAATCCCCAAAATTAAAAAAGATCCAAGTCATACAAAGTATGTTCCTTGACCACAATGAAAATAATTTAAAGGTCAATAACAGAAAAATACCTGGAAAAGCCCCAAATGTTTGGAAACTATGTAGCATACCAAGTATTCCGTGGAAAGGGGGGATACAAAGGACATGGGGAGATAAGAGGTATTTTGAATTGAATGAAAATGAAATTTAATGAAATAAAATCTTCTATTCTGACTGATAATGAAAAAGGGAGTAGAAAAAAATTACCAACATCAGAAATCAGATAGGTGACATCACAATAGATTATACAGTTATGGAAAAAATAATGAGACACTTATGAACAACTTTAAGACAAAAAAATCAATAATGTAGATGAAATGGGCAATTCCTTGAAAGAAGGAACCTAACAAAGCTTGCTCAAGAAAAAATTGAGAGAATGAATTCCACTATATTTATTAATATACTTGAAAAGACAACTTCATGCCCAGATGTCTTTACTGGCAAATTCTACCAAGCATTTAAGGAATAAATAGTAGTAATGATAGACAAACTCTTCCAAAAAAATGAAAGTTAGAGGCAATATTTTTCCCAACTCATTCTGTGAAGTCAGAATCACTTTGATTCTAAAAACAAAGATATTGAAACAAATGAAAACTATAGATAATTACCCTTCATAGACATAAATACAAAAAAATCTAACAAAGATCTCAGTACATAGAAGTGAACTATATATAAAATGATAGTGGATAGAATAAAAAAATGAGGTAACTTTGACAAAAGATATGCCAGACTTATACACTAAAGACTGTATATCACTACTGAGAAGAGCTAAGTATATAAATATAGGGGGAGGTCTACAAAGGTGAAGATCAAGGTTCAATATGGTTAGGAGTCAGTTCTCCCCACACTGATTTATATAAGTAATGCAACCCTGATCAGAATCCCAGCATACTTTTTTTTGTGTGTGTGGAAATCAAAATGCTGATTCTAAAATTCCCATGGAGAGACAAAAGGCTTAAAGTAGTCCAACAACTTTGTCGAAATGGACATAATTCAAGAACTTACATTTTCCAACTTTAAATCTTATTATAAAGCTACAAGAATCAATTCAGAATGCTATTGGCATAGAGATTTGTCTTAAATAGATTAATGAAATAGAATATAAAGTCTGGAAATAGACCCACATGTATATATAAATTCATTTTTATCAAAGGCACAAAGGCATTTTGGTGGGGAAAGGATGACTTATCCAGAAAATTGTTCTGTGTAAATGGATATCATGTGTAAAAAATATATAATCTAAAATCCACACCTTAAGCAATTATGAATTCGAAATGTAAAAGCCTAAACTCTAAAATTTCTAGAAGAAAACATAGGACTAAATCTTTGTGACACAAGGTAAGGCAAAGATATTTATGGATGTATGTTGTTATTTCTCTTAGGTAAATACCTAGAATAGAATATTTGAGTCACATGGTATGTTCTGAATTACATTTGTATGTTTAACTTTTAAGCAATAACTGAAGAATAGTGTGAATACATTATAAATTGCTAGAATTGGTTTATACTATTCTTTTGATTAATACACTGGTAACAATTTTGAGAGTGGCTTTTATTTATTTATTTATTTATTTATTTTTCCATAATATTTTATTGTCAAATTGTTTTCCATACAACACCCAGTGCTCTTCCCCATAAGTGCCCTCCTCCATCACCAAAGGCATGCTGGAGTTCTGGAGGTCTGCAGAGGGCTCCCTTCACGCCTGCAGCTCAGCAGTTACCCCCAACAGCAGAAAGTGGTCCAGATAGATGTTCTCCTCCCAGCCACACTGGCAGAAACCAAGCAAGCAGCTCCATAGAACCAAGGAATCTGGAAGGCCGGCCCAGTGACTACACTCCCTCCTTAGAGCCACTGGGAATTCCAGGGAAGTTTCTTCTGACCTTGAGGATGGCACCATCAGGAACTGGGCATGAGCCCTGCCAGTAGCTAGCAGCCTGGAACGCTGGAAAGTTCTCTCCTTCTGTACCTCATGTGTCCTGCCTAACAACAACAGGCCAAGAAAGACGTGTTCTATCCCTGAATATGGCACCACGTGGAATGAAGTGGGTGCCCCAGTGGGGACAGGTGAATGACATGACAAGGATTCTGAAAACTAGTTGTCATTGGAATCACAGCCCACCAAAGAAAGCCAGAATCTACACACCAAACCTGAACAGAGAGAATGCATGCTAAAATAGAAGAGTTAAATAGGATCTAGACTCTCCTAAAATAATATCTGAAAAGGTCCAGGATTCAATCAAAATCATTTGTCTTAACAAGAATGAAGAAAATACTGGCTCTCTAAAAATAAAGTATCACAATACTGTAATGAGATGTTAAAATGATCTGACAAGGAAGGATTCTGTCTCTCCCTCTCCCTCTCCCCCTCCCCTGATGACACTCAATCTGTCTCTGTCTCTCAAAATAAATAAACATCGAAAAAATTAAAAAAAAAATAAACAGCAAAAAAGAAGGATTTACACTGCAATTTAAGATTTCAAGTGTTGAGGGGTCCCCGGTGAAAACAAGATCAAGGGAGTGAACCTAGAAGTGGGTCTATCAAGTCAAGTGTAGGTGAATGTACAGTAATTGTAATGTTAGTTATTGGATAGATTGTTGTCGTGGATATTAAATCTTCCAAGGTCCAGGCAGGAGTTAGGGTATAGCTTCAGATTGTGGTTAGAGGGAGATTACCAAGTGACAATGGCGAGAAAGTTTGGTTATAACTGCTTTGCTTTCAGAGGATGTAAGGAAGGCAGACTAGTGAGAGTGTACTAGAACACACACAGCAGTGAGGAGGCAGAAAAATGTGAGTTGACAGTGCATACCCACTGTAATGTGGGGGCAAGTAGATGAAGCCAGGGGATAGAAAGGGTGTTTCCTCAAAACACAGTATTGTAAGGGAGTTGGTTTATATAATCCTCAGTTCCAGAATGAACACTGGGAAGATGGGGGAGGAGGCTGCGTTCATTAGCATAAGGAGGCTCAGAATGTATGGTAGGAGAGTATAGATGAAGCTCTGTAGAGGATAGGGGTGGGATGGGGAGAGAAGATGGGGGTGAGAAGTCCTGGAAGAAGCGGCTGACACCACATATCTCCAATGTGGGCACGGGTTTCTTTGGAGACAGAAATGACTCAGGCTCCCAGGCTGATGTCAACGGAAGGATGAGGACTGCTGTAAAATACACAGAGGGCTTCTGTGGCCAGTTGTGGGCATGACTGCTTTGTGGCGTTTGGGCCACCCAAAGAGCAAAGACACTGAAAAGCAAGAGTGTGAGGTCTATCAGTGTAACTGACTCTTAAATTCTCCTCCGTACACAGGAAGTTCCTATAAATGACAACTGCCATGATTTTATATTAATACCAAGATGGACTCTTTCTAAAAGATTATTTTTATTACAATTCGCATTAGAAGTGTTTGCATTCAGGGGCTTGGTATTAACCTAAATTGGGATATAAAAAGAACTTTAGCAAAATTGTGTTTTATAAATCCAAATATCCTTTTGCCCACCAAAAAAATCTGCATTATACATACACATTAATTACATAAGTATGTTTAAAAGTAATCTACATCTAGAGATGTTTACCATGTATATATTTAATGTGGAGGCTTCAGATTAATCATATTTACCTTAAATTTAAACTAGCAATCACCCTTAACTATTGCATTCCAGTCCTAATGGGTACAGACCTTTGAAATAACACTTAGGTCAGCAGACTATTGAAATTTATAGACAAACATTTCGGATAAGCCAGTACTGCCAAGGCTGGAGATGTCTACAGTTAGCTGTGAAATCTTCATTAAAGAGTTGAGAATACCAGCAATCCATTTTCTTTAGCTCTCTGCAGAGACTTTGTGACTGCTGACGGGGCTCCTGTTTGGCTTTTGTATCCTTCTGCCCTTCTAGAATTACTGCAATTGAACTTCAGAGTTCCAGCACTAAAAGTCTGTTTATTTTCTTTAATTATCTTATAATGTAATATTCTTTTTTCCCAAATCAGATGAGGTAAGCAATGGTTCCCTTCTATAATTATCTTTTCAAAGCAAATGTTTTAGGAGTAGATGTTGCATACAAAAATCTTCTGACCACTTTCCTAAATATCTTAAGACTTTTTGTAGAGCCTCCATTTGAGTCATAAGTATGATGGCACCTTCCTGGTCTTTTCTTCTCTCCAAACATGCAGTCATCTTGAGCCGGGTGCTCTGGCTTCATGGAGTCTTGCAATGGCTCCAGAGACCCTTAGACCTAATGTTTAGTCTTCCTACCACCCAGCAACCCGCTAAGGGGATTTGCATGTTGAGATGTTCAACCCCAGTTAATTCCTTTCCCCCCTTAATTCTGCTAGAAACTGGGTCTTTCTCTACAATGGATGACATTTTTTTTTCAATGGCAGATCAGCCACCTTTTCTCCCCTCCCACTTACGTGACTTTTTGAATATCTAGGGCAATTGCAAGGTTGTGTGTGTGTCTATGTATGCAACACACATTTACATGTATAGCCTACCTTGCAGATTAATTTCCAGGGGAGATAGGGAACTACCAAAAACAAAGCAAAAACCAAAACCCAAAACTGTTTACTTTTCATAGGAATGATAATCCTTTGAAAGATGATGCTCTTCCCCCTTAGCAGGGAGAGTACCTATTCCTGGGAACATGTATTCTGACCTCAGAGAATAACCTCTACTATTTCCTTTGGAAAGAAACTAAAAATTTGTAGATAGAGAAAAACAATCTGTATAACCTCCGGAGGACAGGGGACCAGCCCACGTACCCCCAGTCGAACGGTCCCTGAGTAGGTGGTTGGTGTCGGCGAACTATCTATAGGAAAGAAAGAAGACAGACAACGTGAATGGTGGTAAAGCTACACTTTACTAAGAAAGTCAGGATCTTTCATGCCATAGGGGATTACACATTTTTTTTTCTTTAATGATTTCATGGTTTATGGTCTTTGAAAAAGTAAAACATGCTCTGGGAAGGATCATTTTTTATCACAGAAGAGAGAACAGCCGTGAGAACAGAAGTAAAAAAACAAGAATGAGGGAGTCTGTTCCTCAAAGAATCTTCTTTTCTTCAAGGCCCTTTAGCAGTTAGGTCTGGGCAAGACGCTTACCATTCAAGGGGTTAATGTTAGACAGAGGATTGTGTTTGCCCCAACAGCAGGCAATGAGCTAGGAACAGAAATAAAGTAATGGAAAGCAGGTGCCACTAACTGACCCAAGTTGATTCAAAACTTAAAAGTATATGCCTTTTTGCTTTTGCAAAGCAATGAGAAAAATCATAGCAGGTTGAATAGAAGCCACATATGCAGCCCAGGAGGCCAAATGTTGCTTCACAGTCTTTTGACTTGTTCCACAACTTCCCAGATTTTTTCTCCTGCGCCCCGGAGGCATAGCCATCAATGGTCACTTATATAGACTCTCCTGTGCCCCGGAGGCCTGGCCATCAAAGGTCACTCTTCTGTGTCCTGGAGGTGGTGCCATCAACGGTCACTCTGCCGGAGGTTTTTTGGCCTGCTGGGCCCCAACAATAACCGAAATATTTTTTCCTCATTTTGAATATGTAAGTGTATATACTCACTGAACTTTGATTAGGATTTCATCATTTAGGATAAAAAGAAACATCCATGATACTCCCTTATCCCTAGCTTTGAATATGGATGCCCACTTCACTTAGTAATTGATTAAGTAAGAATGTACTCTTCCCTTTGACATCATCAAACCTCACAATTTAAAATTATTATATCAAAATATGGTTCTCAAAAAATGTAAAAGCTTAGGAAAAAATCAAGTTCCATTATGGTATTCTGGTGTGATTTGTGGCCATACAGAATGAGAAAGAATTGTGGATGCATTCTTAAAAGATGATCTCTTGTGAAGATTTATGGTGCTTTAGGAAAAAAGATTAAGCCTTTTTTGAGAATCTGCTAAAATTATGCATTAAGTGGACTTACTCACCAAATGCTCAAAATTACGACATTTAGCTCCCACAAATTATTTTTGGAAAAAAAGTTGATATGAATAAACATTGATGTATTTGTGACATTTTAAACATGAAACCCTTTTCACAAGCCAACTATGATGAAAGGCAGGGACCCAGCAAGCCAAAATTCTCTGTCATTATTGCTAAAACTGGGTAAGAGCAAAGGTAGTGATTTTTGCAAATTTAACATTTGATGCAATATACATGGCTTTTCTTTCACCAAACAATGTCCTTTTCAATTAGAAACTGGAACATATTCTAACTATAGTATCTCTACTCTAATTTGAAAACATTATCATGCTAAGTAAATTCTATGTACCTAATACTTTATAGAACCTCTTCATTTTTTTCCGACACTATTTATGTACTTACTTCCAGGTAGCAATTAGGTTCAAGTCTTTAATGCTTTGATGAATTTTAGTAGTTGTGAGATTCATTGTTTGTTGTTTAGTGAAAGCAGAGGCTCACCATACTGTAGGCAGTAAAAACTTCAGTCCCTATGTGATGGGCTATGATGCAGCAGACAATGATTTTGGATGAGATGATTCTAAGACTATCATCCTGGCCTATGCTTGTGATGCATATACTAAGCGTTGTAGGCTCCAACCGTCAGTAAAGTCCTTGCGTAATCCCGGGCATATGATGAGCACTTGAAAAATATTTGTTGAATCTATCAGTTGCTACTGATTGTAAACTCTTTGAGAGCTTGGCATTATCTTTGTTTTTATTGTTGCTATAACCTTGTTACATGAAATAATGCCACTTCCATAGTGAGTGCTCAATAAATATTTGCTGGTTGATGAAATATTTGGTGAATGTGCAAGTAGCTGGCCAAACAGTAGGGTGGATGGTTGAGAAGGTAGGCTCAGTATGAAGGTGTCAGGATTCAAATCGCAGCTAAGCCACTTGGCAGGCTGTGACCTGGGACAAAAGACTACCAATAAGCCTTGGTTTTCATTCAGTTAAAGTTGGGCATAATTTTTATATTTACCTCATAAGGTAGTTGGGGAATTGATCAAATGCATGGGAAGGATACTGCACAGTGTCTTATATGTAGTAAGACTTCAGTAAAGATTAATATTGTCTGAATAACATTCCACTGTATATTTATGTCACAACTTCTTTATCCATTCATTTATTGATAGACACTTAGGTTGCTTATCTTGGCTATGGTAACTAATGCTACAATAAACATAGGGGTGCAGATATCTTTTTGAATTACTGTTTTCATTTTCTTTGGGTAAATACCCAGTAGTAGAATTATGGGATAATATGATAGTTCTATTTTTAATTTTTTGAGGAACCTCCATACTGTTTTCCACAGTGGCTACACCAATTTATACTCCTGCCAACAGTGCACAAGGGTACCCTTTCTCCACATCCTCACCAACATTTGTTATTTATCTTTTTGTTTCTAGCCATTCTGACAAGTGTGAGGTGATTTGCATTTCCCTGATGATTCGTGATGGTGTAGTACCGTTTCCTGTACCTGTTGATCATCTATGTGCCTTCTTTGGAAGGATGTCTATTTGGGTCCTCTGCCCATTTTTTAATTGAACAATCTCCTTATTTTAAGGTCAGCTAATGAGCAATCCTAATTTTCCCTTTGCCATGTGACCTAACATATTCAGATACTCTGGGTTTTAGTATGGGGCCATGACTGGGGAGCATTCTTCTGCCTAGTAATCAGGATTTAGGGGTCAAATCTTTGGATTCTGAATCCAGTGATTTTAATGATAGTATTCTTTTCTTTTTTTAATGTTTATTTATTTATTTTGAGAGAGAGATAGAGAGCACAAGCAGGAGAGAGGTAAAGAGAGGGGGATAGAGAGAATCCCAAACAGGCTCTGCACTGTTAGCACAGAGCCCAGTATGGGGCTCAATCCCATGAAGCATGAGGTCAAGATTCAGATGCTTAACCAACGGAGCCACCTAGGTGCCCCTCAACTATTGTATCACTTTCAAACTAAGGATTTGCTTATCAGAAATCAAATCACTGATTTTGAAAGATTATCTACAATTATAGCCTGCAGGTAACAATAGCACATCCTGGACTAGCAATGAAACCAAAATTCCAAATCAATTCAGTATCAGAGAGAGAATAAAGGAAGATGTCTCTTGCCACTTTGGGCTTTTGACAAAACAATTCTAGAGAAATTGGAAAGTAAAGCAGGCCCAGTGCTGGCCTTCTCATGCATATGTCCCTGCAATGTGGCTGTGTTCTTATAGGTTATTTGGAAAAGAAGACCATCTTAGAGATGCTGTTGCATGTACATGTATGTATTGTATGCCATCGTATGTATATGCTCCAAACTTCTAGCCATTCCATATGTCCATGTCTTGTCAGGACAGACCAGCAATCACCAAAATTCTGCTTAGGTATAGCCCAGCATGCTTGGTCCAAAGGCAAATGGTCAAGTTTGTTGTGTTTTGCAGAAGCAAACTTATGAAATGTACTAGGTCAATTTATAAGATATCAGAGAGCTTACTGTACATAAATTCAATTTAAACTCCCGTTCTGGTGAAAAATTAAAGACTGGGCAATCTGGAAAGACCCTAACAATGTAACTCAATAAGGAACATTGTAACCTGAAGTTTAACTTGTTTTTCAAGATTCTGTTAAGTAGCCCCACCCCTTTACTAAGACCTGGCAGAAGCAAAGTCCACAGGTGAAAGTCACCTGGTCACTGTCTCTCACGGTATCTTAGGTGTCTAACTATGACTGGTCATTCTAAAGGGACAAAGAAACTTAAAATGATAGGTTCCCGCCAAAACTAATGTCTGTGTATTACAACGTAATTGGCTACCAAGAAATGCTGTGAATTGTAATTGGTTAATGAAATGATGACGTGTTCAGTCCATATAATCTCACTGCCCCCTTTGTTCGGGGCCATTCTCTGCTCCTTAACACCAGGGAGATCAGGTTTGGCCCAGCCGTGATAAAACCATGTGGCTGTGAATAAAATGATGCCTCGCGTCTATTCGGCATTGGTGGTCTTTTCGTAATCACCCCGCAACAGATAAGCATGAAGAGAAATTGAGGAGGAAGAAAGAGCAATTTGACACACTTGAAAGTGCTCCTTTCTGCACTTGTCCCTGTAAATTTTCCTCCCTCAAGAAAACTCATGATCCTTATGCTACTGAACTCAGGATTTCTTACAAATCGCTCACTTTAACTAATTAAAAGATTATATTAATACTGTATATTAGGCTATATTTTCCTGACATTAAGAATGACTAAATATTTAAATGGTGTTTTCACAATATGGCATAAATAAGATTATTTTCATTAGAAAAGAAAACAAACAAGCAGAACACAAAGGGCAGTGACCTAAAGAATTTCTTATAATTCACCTCTTGCTGCTGCTAAATAAGTGAAGAAAGTCTTGATTACTGAACACTTAGCCTCTCACATTATTGTTACAATTCTCTTCACCCTTACCCCAAAAGTGAATTAAAGACTCCACAGACATGGATTCTTTGTTGAGTTGCTGACTTTGCAAAAGAAAGAAAAAACCTTGGCCCGGGCAGCAAAATCTTCCTGATCGAACAGAGGCAGTATATTGTTATGTATTGACTTTTGTGTGATTCAATTTGCAGTAAGTATCAGAGTAACCTTCTTAAACTGCCCTGTGAACTTAAAAGCAAGTTTGCATTTTGTGGTTAACTTTCCTTTGTCTGTACAGACTTCCAGACTGATGACCCAGCTTCTCTGGCTCTTGAAACCTTTTAGCAGAGTGATGGAAATGAATGATTTTCCAAATGCTGAAAGTCATGATCTAAAAATTGGATAGAGACTTTTGGGAAGGCAGGCCCTATTAATTTATAATTGTGATAATTAAGTTAGATAAAAGACAAATTGCCCTTTAATTGTTTTTATAGGCAGCACTGAATGTTTAGCTTTAACGCTATCATTCTAAAAAGTCATAATCTTCATAATAAGTAGGTGTGTTTTCATTTGAAAAGCCTATATGGGTCATTCAGCATATTAGTGTTTTATTTTTCCTTTTGCCCCTTTTGGTGATGTGTGAAGTTTTACACACTCAACAGATAAGTAAGCATTATTCAAATTGTGTTTGGAGTCAATATCTTCCCTCTGCTTTATCATGAATTATGTTGAAAATGACAAGTACTGATTTTATGCTTTTATTCTGTTATTTCTATTTCATCCGTACACTCTGGCCTATCAGAGATTTACCTGGAAATCGTGGGACTTGCCCTATTGAAATTTATTATTTGTATAGTTGAAGCTGGTCTTTTTATGATATGCCATTTGCCAGCCAAAATTAATCAGATACATTATATTTTATCATTAACCGATTAACAGCCTGATTCTATGATACTTATAGAAATGGTACATTTTTGCCTAGATGCTTTCAAAAGAATTTCCAGTTTGGTAAATTTAAAAGAGAAACAAGTTTTCTCCATGCTCCATTCAGAGTATTTCTGGGAAATTTCAGTGTAGTGATTGTATAACTATATCACTGAAGTGATTCTGCTTTGGGTAGTTTTTAGCAAATCCAAATGGACAGGTATCCTGTCTTGTTATTGTCCATAATTATTATTATTTTTTGTCAGCTTAAAGGCAAAATCTCTGTGGTGAACTTTTCAGGAGTTATTAAGTCATTCTTAATGAATTAATATGAATTTTTTCAAATACCTGCCACACACTTAGTTTTGTGGTTGGTGTTAAATACTAGGTACAGGCCCCTCCGTATTTAGAATCAAGAGCTCTCTTTATCTGGCCAAGTTGTGGCTTCACCTTAAATCAGCAAAGTATCAAGAAGGCAATTACTAGTATTACTGCTCCTAATTAGAACAGTTAAAGTGAATTTAGTAAGTTAATTAGTAGAAACTTGTACTTGGTTCATCAGTGTTATTTGGCTCAGACAGGAATACGGCAAGGAGCTAAATTATAGATTTTAGTCAAAGATTAGGACACTAGTCCAAAGTGTTTTGCTAAGTCTAGTTTATTTTGGGTTTACACGATCCAAACCTAAAAAAGTCTACCATGCATTGCATAATGTATTTCTTTAATGTTTATTTATTTTTGAGAGAGAGTGAGAGATACACAGAGTGCCTGTGGGGGCAACGCAGAGAGAGTGGGAGACAGAGAATCGGAAGCATCTTCCAGGCTCTGGGCTGTCAGCAAAACGCTGTTGTGCGGCTGGAACCCGGGAGCCATGAGATCATGACCTGAGCTGAAGTTGGATGCTTAATCGACTGAGCCACCCAGGCGCCCCACATAATGTATTTTTAAACACACTTGTTCTTTGAAAAAACTTCACAGCTATTCTTTAGGAGTTTGAAACATACACTTTTATAAAAGATAACCAAAAGAGGATGTCCTGCTGTTAGTGCACCAATTTATAGGAAAATGAACATGAGTAGATAAGAGTAGATAATATCTAGAATTCCCTCTCAGCTTTAAGGTTCCATGATTTCTGTTGTGTGCAATGAGGAATATTTTCGTTATTTAATATATTTTTGATCACTCTTACACAGTCCCATTTTATTTGCCCTTTTAAATATTTTAAGATTCAGAGATTTTAGATATACAAGTAATTAAAGTACTTGTATCTGATATTCTTCCACAAAACCTGACTCAATTCTCTTCTATTTTATACATTTGCTCCCTAGCATGACATGTGCTAGGAGCTGAAGCCTACAAATCATTCCCATTTCTTTAAGGTTCTATCAAAAAATAATAGAAAGCTAACTGCTTGCCTAGGTCCAAGAAGTCACATACCACAATATTGTCTTAAATGGTAATTGAACCAAAAAGTGAATAATTTTCCTCTCTCTGCCCCTCCTCTGTCTCTCTCTCTCTCTCAAAATAAATAAATAAACATAAAAAATAAAAATGTTTCAGCTAAAGTCTCCACCCATTAATGGGTCACATCCCCTCCCCAAATTTAATGAAATAGAAAAGAAGAGCACATAGGCCACAATAATGCATTATTCAGCAAAATTTTGTTTCTGATTTCATGTGTATGCATGTGTGGTCTGGAAGGAAAATGTATTTCTTATCTTGAGGGTTGTGGTTGAAAGGGCCTGAAGATGATTACTCTAGAACAAAGCTTCCTAACCATTTCAAAATTGGCTGGAGCTCCTTTTGAAAGTACACATGTCTGAACCTCACTTAGGTTTGTAGAGGATTTTGTTTTTTCAAACAGCTCCCAGGGTAATATCATCTTTTGACTATAAATTGAAGAGACTTCACTTGCAGAATTGTTTAGGAATGGGGTGGCTGTTGAGAAATAGGCAAAAATGAGTTAAAAAGTGCTCCTCACACACCAGGTCAATGGGGACTTTTCTCTGCAGGGTCCCAACTCCCCAGTGACCTACCTGCTGCTCTTTTTGAGCAGCAATCTCCAAAAGTAGACTCTACTTTTGGAAACACCTTTGTCTGAATGTAAGAATCCATTAGTGTAACAAGTTAGATCAAAGCCCAACCTTTGTTAACAAGAAATTAGCCACATCAACAGAAAGTTGAGATTTGGTGAACGGTAAACACTAGGTCCTCTGGTAGGTTCTGACTTCCAGGAATTGCAGTGTTCCCTCCGTGATCACTTTCGACGTTAGCTTTGAGATGGGTGGAGGGAGGGAGTACCCGCAAATCAATGCAGTCTTATACAGAGTGGATATTCCCGGGATTGAAAAGTTTCCTGACATTTGAGATCTTAAGTATGTTCAAATCTCCAGCCCTCCTGGTATCACCCAGTGTTATGAAGAGAACTGCTTTGAGGGTCCCTGAGCTATATATAAGAACCTTATTTACGGAGCACTCCAAGGTTTTGTAAATTCTTTTATACTTGACATACAATATGACAACAGGCCCTGTGAGTGGTTTTTCTAATGCCTGAAGAGAATATGTAACAACCAACAAATCCTTCCTGAGCCTCCATTTTCACTGGTTACACCCAATGATTCACTCGCTCTTTTTCACTTGTTTTATTACTACAAATGTATTATAGTATGTGCAAGTGCATTCTGTGCTGATGGCCAGCAAAGAATGAGACAAACAGGGTTCCCAACATCCTGGAGCTGAAAGTCTAGTGGGGAAAAGTAGGCCTTAGATAAATAATTGCAAATAATTAATTATTTTGTTCCATGAGGGTAAAGCACATTCACTTCTCATTTATGAATCAATCTTTCAACTAAAAATTTACCAGGCACCCGATAGAATGAAGTGAAGTAGGAGGAACGACGTCTCTGTTTCTTAGCACCACTCCAGCCCTTGTCTCTGCCGCAAGCGTCTAGCTTCATGAAGCCGCCAAGCTGGAGCTCGGGCTTCCTGGCTGGAGCGCCCGCAGGGTGATGGAAATTGTCCTTAGAAGGAGCTCAGCCCCTCTCCCAGATTTCACACCTCAGTTGCCACGCGTTGAACTGAGGAGGCATGGGGGTTGTTTGGCCCCCCACTTTCCCAAATTGGAACCTGAAGTGACTTGTTACAGAAATATGGTTTTTAATGGTGGTTAGATAGTGAAGTACTGTGATGTAGTTGATTAATGGATTAAATTACCCTGAATGAATTGGCTTATTTGTTGATATAACTGTAACTCTCCTCTTCCTACTCTGGATTTAAAGTAAAATTAACTGAAACATAATTAAACTTTTGGAACACACATCATTTTGCTAATTTGCATTCTTCTCTTAGATGCTTGAGATAGGTTACTCTCAAGAAGAGTGTTACTACTGGGGCACCTGGGTGGCTCAGTCGGTTAAGCGTCCAACTTTGGCTCAGGTCATGTCTCACAGTCCATGGGTTCAAGCCTTGCTTTGGGCTCTGTGCTGACAGCCTGGGACCTGCTTCAGATTCTGCATCTCCCTCTCTCTCTGCCTCTCCTCTTCCCTCTCTCTCTCTCTCTCTCTCTCTCTCTCTCTCTCTCTCAAGTAAATAAACATTAAAAAATACATAAAAAAAGGATGTTACTGCTTTGGAATTTATTATATGTTAGCAAAATGAGTGGATATGACAATTTCAGAGAATTATAAAAGTGCCATTTTATTGCTCTTTTAAAGCAAAGCATACATTATGAATGTCTATAAATGTATCCATGTCCCTGCTAAATGGCTCCTCTGCTTTGACATGGATTCTTCAGTGAAATTGACAAAGACTGTGTTCCTTGAAAACAAGTTTGTTTTTCTTGAATTAAGTCTGGATGAAAAATGAGCCAAAATTTAAAACATGTGACCTCCCTTCTTTTCTGAGTCAAATTTAAAATACTCTGGAAGGAATGAGAGCTTAAACTTCTACTGTCATTAACGCGGCTTAACGAGGAAGGTCTGTGTGTAGCAGGATTCTCACACACAGAATCATGATGCCAAGGCTTTTCTTTCCAGGAAGCGACGTTATTCCTGCCGGCACCACTCAGTTGGGCTCTTACGGAAGAACTAAGCCCCGAATGCAACGTGGCATAGTTTTTTATATATTTTCCACTTCTTTCTCTCCCAGACATGGTAACATATGTAGTCTGATGAAGTGGTCTCATGTTACAAGGTCATGAGGGACGTTGTCACGCATGTGTATAACCAGGTTGCCTAGAGGTTATTTGTTTCTTTCCTTAGGGAGGGACCCTAATACATGTGCATACAAAAGACTCACCTTAGATATAAGGACTCACACAGATTGAAAGTGAAAGGATGGAAGAGCTAGTCCATGCAAATTGAAATCAAAAGAAAGCTGGGGTAGCTATACTTAGATAAAATGGATTTTAGATAAAATACAACAATTAAAGACAACAAAGGGCATTATCTAATGATAAAAGGGTCAATCCAATAAGATAATATAACCTTTTTGTAAATGTTCATGCACCCAGTGTAAGAGGACCTAAATATATATAAAGCAAGTATTAACAGGCAGTGAGGATTTGACAGCAATACAAAAAGTCTTTAATATCCCACTTATGTCAATGGGTAGATCATCCAAATGAAGAATTAATAAGGAAACATCAGCCTTAAATGACACATTAGAACAGATGGACTTAGTAGACATATATAGAATACTCCATTTGAAAACAGTGGAACACATATTCTTAATTGCACATGGAATATTCCCCAGGATAAATCATATGTTAGATGACAAAACAGGTCTCAATGAATTTAAGATGATTGAAATCATATCAAGCATCATCTCTGATCACAATGATATGAAACTAGAAACAATTACAAAAAAGAACTGAAAAATCACAAATATGTGAAGATTAAACAATATGCTACTGAACAACCGGTGGATCAATTAAGAAATCAAGAAGCAAATTAAGAAATACCTTGAGACAAATGAAAATGAAAGTACAACATATCAAAATCTATGGGGTGCAGAAAAAGTCGACTAATATGAAACTTCATTGAGATACAGGCCTATCTCAGGAAATAAGAACAATCTCAAATAAACAATCCAACTTTACATCTAAAGGAGCTACAAGAAGGAAACAATGAAGCCTGGAGCCCCTGGGTAGCTCAGTCAGTTGAGCATTTGACTTTTGATTTGACTCAGGTCATCATCCCAAGGTTGTTGGGTTGAGTGCTGCATCCAGCTTCCCACTCGGTGTGGAGCCTGCTTAAGATGGTCTCTCTCCTTCAGGGTGCTTGAGGGGCTCAGCTGGTTAAGCATCTGACTCCTGATTTCAGCCTAGGTCATGATCTCACAGTCTGTGAGATCAAGCCCCGCATCTGGCTCTGCACTGACAGGGCAGAGCCTGCTTGGGATTCTCTCTCTCCCTCTCTGCCCCTCACCTACATTCTCTCTCTCTCTCTCTCTCTCTCTCAAAATAAGTAAACAACAACAATAACAAAAAAATTGTCTCTCTCTCTCTGCCCCACTTATGCTCTTTCTCTTTAAAATAAAAAAAAAATTTAAATGAAGTGTAATGTTAGTAGAAAGAAGGAAATAACAAAGATTAGGGTGGAAATAAATTTAAAAAGGAGATTAAAAAGACAATAGAAATGATCAATGAAACTAAGAGCTGGTTCTTTGAAAAAATAAAATTAACAAACCTTTAGCTAGATTTAACAAGAAAAATGAGAGGATTTAAATAAATAAAATGCAAAATGAAAGAGAAGTTATAACTAATACCACAAAAGTACAAATGATCATGAGAGTACTATGAATAATTACATGGCAACAAGTTGGACAATCTAGAAGAATTGAATAAATTCCTAGAAACATATAATCTGCTAAAACTAAATTAGAAAGAAATAGTAAATCTGAATAGACCAGTTACATTAAAGATATTAAGTCAGTAATCAAAAAACTCTCAACAAAAAAAGGCTAGGATCAGATCCCATCACTTGAAAATTCTACCTAGCATTCAAAAAACTCTTCTCAACCTTTTCCAAAAAACTTAAGAGGAAGGAACTATTTAAAAATTCATTTTATGGGGCCAGAAATACCCTGATAGTAAAACTAGACAAAGATACCACACACAAGAAAGAAATTATAGGCTAATATCCTTGATGACCATAGATGCAAAAATGCTTAACAAAAACCAAATTCAAAGATACTTTAAAAGAGGGGTGCCTGGCTGGCTCAGTTGGTAGAGCATGTGACTCCTGATCTCAGGGTTGTGAGTTCAAGCCCCATATTGGGCATGAAGTTTACACACACACACACAAAATTTTAAAAGGATCATATATCATGACCAAGTGGGATTTATTCCAGGAATGCAAGAATGGTTCAACATCAAAGTGATACATCACATTAATGAAATAAAGAATAAAAACCATATGATCATGTCAATAGATATAGAAAAACATTTGACAAAATTCAACATCTTTTTATGATAAAAACTCTCAACAAAGTGGAATTCAGGTAATATAACTCAACACAATAAAAGTCATTTATGACAAACCCATAGGTAACATCATACTCAATGGTGAATAACTGAAAGGTTGTCCTCTAAAATTAGGAACAAGACAAGGATGCCCACTCTCTCCACTTTTATTCAACATAGTATTGAAAGTCCTATCCCGAGCAATTGAATAAGATAAAGAAAAGGAATCCATATTTGCCAGAGTCCAGCTCCAGCAGGTCCAGGGTTCCCTGAAGGATGGACGGTGTCAGCACAAGAGAAAGTGAAAGGGCCTCGAGTTCCTTTCTGATCACCAGCAGGCATCTCTGCTCTGTCTGAAAATCTAGCTTTATTTATGGTGAAAGGTACAAGGAGCAGAAAGAGCAGTAAATGATTTCTCATAGATATTTTTACAATTTTCCAGTGTTACGCCCAAGTTTGTAATATCACCCCCCAAAAAAAGACCAGAGACTACCAGGGAGACCGAGTCATGCCTGCAAAAGCAAAGGGCTTTATTATGGGCTTAAGCTCAGGCTCACAGACTCCACCAACCCGCTGGCCACGTGGAGAGAGAGCCCGGAACAAAGGCAGGGTTGGGCTGTTATGAGTTTGGGAAGGGGAGTTACAGGAAGTGACGACACAGGCACAGTGCTCCAATCCCTATCCCCCCATCAATACTGGCAGCTGTGGGAGCCAATCACAACATTCAGAGTATTGACCAATCAGAGTGGGCCCAGGACCTTTCCGTAGGGTGTGGCTAGGCTCGCACTTAGGGCGTGGCTAGGCCCGCCCCTAGAAAGGTCAAAGGTGTCAGCTGGCCTCTCCTGATTGGGCGCCACAGGAGTTGTCCCTCCTTAATGTGCGCCCTTTCATACGGAGAAGCGGCACCTTCCCCTTTAAGTACAGGGGAAGGCTGAATCAGACCTGCGTCCTTATACCAGGACATGGATTCTGCAGTACTTACAATTCAATAAGTAATGATTATCATAGAACACTTAGCTACAGGCACTGATGTTATTATATGGGAAGGGCAGGTAGTTTTTAAAAGCAAGATATACAAAACCTCAGGTATAGCCCTAAGGAAGCGACCTTTAACAAAGAGGCAAATAGCAGTGTTTATTAAAGGTGAGTTTTTTATGAGTAAGGGTCATTAAGCTGTTTGTAACTCTAAAAGAAAGTTCCCAGAAAAACAGAATTCCCAGGAGACATAATGCCTGCTCTCACAGTGCCAAAGACAATTGATACATTTTATCACAGTAGTGACTTTTGCAACTACATCCAGGCCTAGAAAGTAGTCAGTTATCAGTTAATTGCTCAGCTAGGAGGAAAATTATATGTTGCTTGCCTTCGTTGCATTAAGGTGTATCTAGTTTACTCATCTTTTCCCTGACCAGGTGCAATCACACCTCAGGGACAGGGCAGGGGGACAGGCTGCTCCTGACACTAATCAGCAAAGCACTCTGAGGTTTGGTGCCCAACCAGAAATGACAGTTACAAGAGGGTAGATTTTGGTTGCTGTCTAGGGGCAAGAGACCGTGCAAGCTTGCCGTACCCTCACCAAAAATTTTCACTCAACCAGTGAGTTCAGACAGCTCCCTATACAGATTGAAAAAGAAGTAAAAGTCACTATTTGTGGATGACATTAGACCATATATAGAAAATCCTAAAGACTCCAACTCCCAAACCGTTAGAACCAAAAAATGAATTCAGTAGTTGGCAGGATACAAAGTCAGTACAAAAGGCTGTTATGTTTCTATAAACTAACAACAAATCATCAGAAAGAGAAGTTAAGAAAACCATCCCATTGACAATTAAATCAAAGCCAATGGAATACCTAGAATTAATTTAACCGAGGAGGTAAAAGACCTGTACACTGAAAATTCTAATACACCGATGAAAGAAATTGAAGATGACACAGATGAAAAGATATTTCCTGCTCATAGATGAGAAAATATTGTTAAAATGTCCATACAACCCAAAACAATTTACATATTCAATATAATCCTTATCAAAATTCCAGTGACATGTTTCACAGAAATAGAACAAACAATTTAAAAATTTGTTGGAACCAGAAAAGACCTTGAATAGACAAAGCAATAGTGAGAAAGGAATACAAAGTCAGAGGCATTATGATTCTTTATTTCAAACAAAGCTATAGGAATCAAAGCAGTATGGTGTTACCATGGAAAGAGACAGAGAGAGCAATGGAAGAGAGTAGAGAGCCCAGAAATAAGCCCTCACTTATGTGGTCAGTTACTCTGTAACAAAGGAGACAAGAATGTACAATAGGGAAAGACAGTGTCTTCAGTAAATGGTGCTAGGAAATCTGAGTAGCTCCATATAAAAGAATGGCTAGACTTCATCTTATGGCATACAAAAAAAAAAAAAAAAAGTAATCCCAAATGGATTAAAGACTTAATTGCTATACTTAAAACTATAAAACTTCTAAAAGAAAACATAGGCATAAGCTCCTTGACATTGGTCTTGGTGATGATTTTTTGGATCTGATTCCAAAAGCAAAAATAAATAAGATGACATCAAGTTAAAAAACTTCTACACAGCAAAGGAAGCCATCACCAAAATGAAAAGGCAACCTACAGAGTGGAAGAATATACTCATAAATCATAAATCTGATAGGAGTTAATATCCAAAATATTTAAATAACTCATATTACTCAGTAGCAAACAACAACAACCACCAAAAAAAAAAAAACTTGATTGAAAAGTGGGCAGAGGCTCTAAATAGACAGTTTTCCAAAGCCATACAGATGGCCAACAGACATATGAAAAGATGCCTAACATCACTAATCATAAAGGAAATGCAAATCAACAATGCAGTGAGATACCACTTCACACGTGTTAGAGTGGCTCTTATCAAAAGGACAAGAAATAAAAAGTGTTGATAAGGATGTGGAGAAAGGACCCTCATGCACTGTGGGTGGGAATATAAACTGGTGCAGCCACTTCGGAAAACAGTACGGAGGTTCCTCAAAAAATTAAAAATAGGACTACCATGTGATTCAGCAATCTGACTTCTGGGTGTTTATCTAAGGAAAATGAAAACATAGGGGCAGCTGGGTGGTTCATTCAGTTAAGCATCTGAATTTTGATCCCTGCTCAGGTCTCAATCTCAGGGTCATGAGTTCAAGCCATGTGCTGTGCTCTGTGCTGGGCTCATAACTACTTAAAAACAAGAAAAGAAACAAAAGGAAAAGAAAGTGAAAACACTAATTTGAAAGATATCTGCCCCTTATATTCATTGCAGCATTCTTTACAATAGCCAATTGATTTACAAGTGTCAATTGATAGTTGAATAGGTAAAGATGATGTCACACACACACACACACACACACACACGTACACAACAGAATACTACTCAGCCATAAAAAGAATGAATTCTTGCCATTTGGTTTTTTTAAGTTTATTTACTTATTTATTTAGAGAGAACTAGTGGGGGAGGGAGGGGGGGAAGGAGAGAGAGAGAGGGAGAATCTCAGGCAAGCTCCTCACTGTCAGTGCAGAGCTCAACAAGGGGCTCAAACTCACAAACCCTGAGTCATGACCTGAGCTGAAATCAAGAGTCGGAAATAAACAAGTCACGGGGTTGTAATGTACAGCACGGTGACTCTAGCTAATAACACCGTGCTACAGACTTGGAATTTGCCAAGAGAATAAATCCTAAAAGTTCTTATCACAAGAGCAAGAAATTTTTTTTAACTTTGTATGGTGACAGATGTTAACTGGGCTCATTGCTGTGATCATTTCTCAGTGTGTACAAATATTGAACGGTTACATCGTACATTTGAAACTAACAATGTCACATGTCAATGATAACTCAGCTTTTAAAAGTTAAAAATAAATAAATAAATATGCAAAGAGGGTCTGTGCACACGCGTAGGGATCTGAGAGCCGCCCCCCACCCCGCTCCCTCACCACCTTCATTTGTTAGCAATGACTGCTGCCCAGTGACGTGACGTGCCCCAAGGAAACCCAAAGCTGCTGTGAGTTTGACATGTCCATAAATCATCATGCCCGCTCAGTTCTGCACCCTGTTGAGTCACCAGCCTAGGTTCAAGCACTGGGTTGTGTTGCCTGTTTTATAGGGCTAAGCTAGAAATTCCTTCTTAGCTGTCACTGTTTCCTTCACAGAGCCTGGGGCTACTTCATGCCTTTGTGGTTTCCACAGTGGCTGTGTGTGTGTGTGTGTGTGTGTGTGTGTGTGTGTGTGTTTCCATGTGTCCCTGTCTGTCTCTTGGCCTCTATCTCTCTCCCTGTCTCTCTCTCTCCCCACCCTCTCTCTAGACCATTTTTTCTTTAAGCCCCAGGTGTTTGGACATGCAGACTTTATTCTACAGTAATACAGACTTCCTTTCCTTGTAATGATTAACTACAAGGAAAGGAATGAGTCTTTAAATGAAAAAACAAAAAAGGCAGAGCAGCCAATTCCTGCAAAAGGAGAGCGTCTTTTTTGGAATTTGCAAAACTGTTATCTCTTAGTCTGCAGCGTCAGCAAGGCCCCTCAGATGCTCATCTGGACAACGGCTCACAACGCCTCTGATGTCCTTCTGTTCTACACTCACCCTGCTAGTTCTGTCTAAATGCCAGCATGGGTTAGAGCTGCCATGTGCCTTCTCCTGCCCACATCCACCAAGGCAGGCAACACCAGAGACGTTCCAGCCCCCACATCGGCTGGCTTGACTCCAAAGCCTCATTTCCGACCTTAGCTGGCACCTAACCATAGGCACCTGTGCTGTTGCTCATTGCAGAAGGGAGCTCTAAATGGTGCTTGCAGAGCACCCTGGGTTTCCAGTGCTCTGGAACTGACTCTTGCACACCCCTCGTGGACCCAAGCAGACCCACAAGCAGCGACAGTGAGTTGGTTATGAAAAGGGGCCAGGTTCTAGATGCACTGGGTCTATTGAACCAAGTTTGTATTTTCTTTACTCTGCTGAGGGCTAGTTTAGCCAAAGCCTGCCTCTTCCACATTCCAAAATCCCAGATAAGCCTCCCATTGTCCCTTATATTTAGAACCTTGTCACCAAGGCATGTTCGGCCACCAACCTGCCCTTGTGGACGAGGTCCCCAGCAGTGGTGCAGAGGCCTCGTTGACCCTGGCGAGATCTGAAGGCTGCATACTCTACACCCAAGGAAATTGCTGTGCCTGCTACTCAGGTCCTCTGATGACTTCTCCTGGTAACTCAGCCACAGGGAACGGTGGTGGAGTTACAAGGGATGACACAGTCAGAGTACCAGGAAACAGGAACCACAACTTAGTTTCATCAGAGACTTAAAAATCTATAATACTGAGTGACTTGGGCTGGGCGATGTCTGTCAGGCCTGGGACCTTTGGCCAATTCATGACTGAGAAGAGTAGCTGAGTGAGAACACCATTCATTAAGCACAACCTTCAAACCTGTACCAGACCAGCTCTGTGGCTTTATTTACTCATCAAGCTTTTTGGATCCTCTATAGGCAGTCCCTCCACTTCTCTACCCAACTCTCTGAGACGGAGCTCATCTTGAATACTTCTCTGCCCGTTACCCCCGTGTTTGTTCCTCGTTCTCTCTAGTTTTAACCAGAATCTTGTCCTTATCCTGTCTCCGGGATGATGTGCCTACTGCACATTATTTCATGGGAACATGTTCCGGACCCACAAATGGGAGTAAGTCATACCTCTCTATGGCCCCCTCAGCTTTTCTGGTGGCCAGAGGAGAGTGTGGCTCTGTCCTGTGACTCACGAGAGTGACATGAGTAGTTTTGTTTCCCGAGCATGCGCTTTTATGGTCATGTACTTTCTCCAGATTCCTCACTGTCTTTGTTCTTCACAAGTCAGCTTAACCCTTTCTTACCCTTCTCCCTCCACCCCCCATCCCTATCAGCAACGCGCTCCCCTGTAGCCTCATAGAGACCCATATGAAGAGTAATTATGGCACTTAGCTTGAGGTCACATATGCCATTTCTCTAGGAACCATTGGCTCCTTGAGGATAAGGGACACCTATGGTACCAGAGGGCCTGGGGTCAAATCCTGATTCTGCTGTTAGCTGTGCACACGTTATCTGACCTCTTCCCTCAGAATGACCTCCTCTGTAATCCAAGGATAATGGCACCTGTCTGGCAGAGCTACTGTTAAGACTAAATAAAATAATGTAAACACACTACCTGTAGCACAGCAAGATCTCAGAAAAGGTTTGTTTTAATGTTCGTATTCCAACAGAGTGCCTGACAAGTCCTCCATTGAAGATTCATTCACTCAACATCTATTCATGGAGTGCCTACTCTGTGCTGAGCACCCAACTGTGGTCAGAGTATAGAACACTGAACAAGACACATCAGTGAGTTTGGGATTGAGTAGTGGGGGGGTGGCAAGAAAAGCGGGAGTTACAGTTGAGTGTAAAACGTTACATAACGAAGCTCGTGGTGGCGCAGGGTTGCAGGATCCAGAATAAGTCATTGCCAGGCAAGGAGAGGAGAAGTAGAGGCTGCACAGCCACAGTAGGTGCTCACTAATTGTTTGCTGAACACTATACATATCACTTATGTTTTTAATTAAAAGAGCAGGACAGGCTGAAGAAGGCAGGTTTGTTTGTAGCTTTGTGGTATCGCTAATTGGTGCCTTTTTGGTTCTTTCTTGGGGACTGTCCAGTTTTTCTATTTTTCAGTCTGTAATTCCTACTTGATGCTTCCAGGGGGAATTGCCTGACCTGGACATCGAAGAGGTTATTTCAGGACTGATGTTCCAAGGACAATGCATTATCACCTGATGGTTCTCCTGAGCCTTATTCAACTCTGCACTGACTTCTGATGGTTTTCGCAGGAGATGTGGGACCAGGGATGGTCTGAGTCATATGGAATCGCTTCAGTTGGCAATCCTGAGAGACTTGAGGAGGGAGGAGGTGGATGGACTCTGCCAAAACATCATGGAATTTACCAAGTGGCATTGCCTGAGAAATACACACATTCCAAGAGACACTCACTATTGACTCCCCCGGATTAGGGAGGGCTTGCCAAGATGTGTTTGGGGCCTAGGTTACAAATCGTAAGGTGCTATTACAGGTGTAAGATGTTACAAAAAGAAAGTCTATTCCAACAGTTGTACTTAAAGGTCTCTGAAGCTGTTCACGATTGGAAGTTAGGAATTGTTTTGGAACCCTGAACCCCTTCCTTGCTGCTAACATGCATATTGTGCAATGTTTGTTCTGCATTTGATAAACTGTGACTTTAATGTTTTTAATGTTTATTTACTTTTGAGAGAGAGAGAGACAGAGAGAGACAGAGTGCGAGGAGGGGGAGGAGCAGAAAAAGAAGGAGACACAGAATCCGAAGCAGGCTCCAGGCTCTGAGGTAACTGCCAGATCACGAGATCATGCCCGGAGCTGAAGTCAGATGCTTAAGCAGCTGAACAACCCAGATGCCCCAGATAAACTGTGATTTTAAAGGCAAGAAGAGCAATAATGCTGATTATGGGGGTTACTTTACTTTGCAATAACTTCAATTCTTTCCATAAACCTCATCAATCAACTTACATATAACTTTTCTCATAAAATATTATTTGAAGATACCATTAATTGGCTTTTTAAATTTTGACTGGATGGAATATAGCAACACAGAATAGAGGAGGAAACTGTTCAATGCATTTCAGTGTCAAAGATTTCTTTACTCCTCTCTTTCTTCAGCTGGTCACTCAACTGTAGCTTTTTTTTTCTATTTTATTTTAGAGAGAGAGATCATGAGCAGCGGAGAGAGGGCCAGAGGAAGAGAGAAAGAGAGAGCGAGAAAGAGAAAGAGAGAGAGAACCTTAAGCAGGCTCCATGCTCAGCGCGGGGAGGGGGGACGGGGATGCAGGGGGGCCCTACTCAGGGCTCATTCCCACAATCCTGGGGTCATGACCTCAGCCAAAATCAAGAGTCAGAAGCTCAACTGACTGAGCCACCCAGGTGCCACACTCACTGTGACCTGTGAGTGTTTCTGGGGCCCTCAGGGCCAGTGAAGATACGGGTGTGAGCTTCCACGGCACACGCGGCTGTCACTGGCCTCGTACTGTCTATGTGTTGAACAAAAAGAGGCAGTAGGGTGGCAGCAAAGGAAGGAAAGAAAGGGAGGGAGCAAGAGTAAAAGAAACACAGGATTCTCTCTGAATGAAAAGTAGAAGTGGTCCACGTGGCCAGGGCAGCCGTGGCAAAGAGGCTTGTGCTTTGCTGATCTGTCTCCCGAGCTTTGTATGTCTTGGCTCTTCCAGAAATACAGCCTTCTGTGACTTTGTTTTCATAGCAAAAGCACCAGGAATTTTGCCTGCCTTGTCCCTGTTTCTGAAGATGCTCCGGAGAGACTGTATCTGAGCACGATATGAGAGCTGTGGACTGGGAGGAAGAAGGGACAGATGAACCGAGAGAGGAAAAGACAGAAAGTGATGGAGAATTCTGTGGATCTTTTCTTTCTTTCTTTCTTTCTTTCTTTCTTTCTTTTTTAAAATAATAGTTTATTGTCAAATTGGTTTCCATATAACACCCAGTGCTTCTCCCAAGTGCCACCCCTCCATGACCATGACCCCCTTCCCTCCTCCCCCTACCCCTTCAGCCCTCGGTTCTTTTTCAGTATTCAATAGTGTCTCATGATTTGTGTCCCTCTCTCTCCCCAACTCTCTTTCCCCTTTCCCCCTCCCTATGGTCCTCTGTTAGGTTTCTCCTGTTAGACCTATGAGTGCAAACATATGGCATCTGTCCTTCTCTGCCTGACTTATTTCACTTAGCATAACATCCTTGAGGTCCATCTGTGGATCTTTTCTAGAGAGGGCGCTAGAAAGCTAGGAAGAGCTACTTTTTTGAGTATGCAGATTTATGTTAATTTAATACCGTGGCCTCATTTTCATGATGCACTTTCTCTTGTGGGGGAGAAAATCAGATGATAAAATGGTTTGCTATTTTTCCTTTTGGCTGCAGAATAGCACAATGCAGTCACAAAACTGTAAAAATACGATGTTAAATACCATAGCTCAGTAATTACCAAACCAAAATACTAGGTGCGTGCCAAGCTAGGCAGTCACAAAACTGCTGCATAGTTCTCGTAAACTCCATAAAAGCTCTTCAAATAAATTTAGGCATTTTAGCTTTTTAAAGTCTTGAAAGTCAGAAGATGCTTTCCTTTAATTATATAGGAGAACATATACAAAACCCTAAATGTTAAAATCAACTTTAAAATATGTATATACAAAAAGACACGAACGGTTTGCAAATTAAGAGGCATTTTGCTCTCCTAGTTTTCTAGGATCTGAGTATTTCTGGGACATACTTTCCTCAGAAAATCTAATCGTATCAGCAGCCCATCCCTTGCACAAAGCTAATTGCAGGGAAGCCTCTTAAAGTCAGCAAGTCTTTACTGAGCATCTTTTATGTGCCTGAGGGAAAAGTATTGTTTTTTTATTGTTCTAGATGTGAGTTCTTTGTGTGCAACCTTTCATTTATGCAAGTGAGAGGGTTATCGTTTTTTTAATATTTTTACATTGTAGTACCTGCTTTGCTTGTTGGTGGTGTTTGCTTATTTAATACATTCTGTCAAGGACAGGAATTACATGCTGGGTTTGTTTTGTTTTGTTTTGTTTTGTTTTGTTTTTCCCTAGGGAGTGTGT